>JAFEMH010000655.1:575000-674641 GCA_022495995.1 Adenophora triphylla var. japonica
TTAGCTTTTGGCACCGTCGCCCGAATTCGTGTTTCGGATCTTCCCGGGCGTAGGAATAGTGGTTGTGAGCTTCTCGAACCTGTTCCACTGTGTCGCACGCCCGAAGGTATACTCACTCTTCATGGTAGTGGTAGCCCTGTGTATCTTGGGTAGGTCCAGAACATTCTACTGACCGGGTTAGCCTTGGTTCCTCTAAACTTGTTGAGGCTATCCCGTAGCTTTAGCCATCCCGCCGTAGAGCGGGCTCGTGATGTTTCCCGGTTGTGTGGGACCCTTTACAAAGTAGTCACCAAATTAGGACCGAAGGGGAGAGATTTAGGGTTGTCGACCGGGACCTTTCCCGTGGCAGCCTTCAAATCTTTTTCCTTTGAGTGTCCACCGAGGAGGCCTCATATCCTGTGCCGTGGCGAGTATTCTCGTCCTTTCACCTCGATGAGTTTGTGAGTTCCTTGTTGGTGTTTCCCTGCATCGAGGCCAGGTAGATAGCTCATTTTTCTCATCATTTTCAAGACCGGTGGGATTTTATCCCGAGTGACCGTTAGATCTATGTTGCACACTTGGGCCTTGGGAGGCTCGACCGTGAAGCCCGTTAGCATGTGACCTTCCTCGTCATGTTTGATTTCCGTAATAGGTATTCCGCCCGTATTTGTGCCCTCTAAAGTGACTAAATCTCCGTAAATGGTCGTCGATCCCCATTCGAGACGAATTTCACACACCGGTGGAGGCTTGAGGCGACCCCTTTGACTTGATGGAGCCAAGGTCTTCCCATAAGGGCATTGAAAGTAATCGGGATGTCGATAACCCGGAATTCCACAGTATCAATTTCGTCCAAACCAGAGGTCCAAAGTAGCAACTCCGAGGACCGCCGGGATGTTGAGTCGTAAGCTTTGACCGTGAGGGAAGAAGGCTTCAAGTCTCGTAGTCTTGATATCAAGCAAGCTCATGATCTTTGCCGGAGAATGTTCATTCCTGACCCATTATCAACCAGACCCGAGGGAGGCGTCGTTCATCCACTGACTGTGATGAAGAGAGGCTCGTTATGATCAGCCCCAAATTGGGGGAGGTCGAGATCCGTGAAAGTGATTATGTTCCCGTAGTGGATGTTTCCAATCACCGTACTCACGTCATCGGGAGTAGCATCAATAGGGACTAGAGTGCGGGCTGTGCTTTCTTCCAAACTTTCACTTATGGGGATAGGACGAAGTGAGTAGAGACCAGAGGGAAATGTTGGCCTGTGTTTGCTTCAACCGGGTGAGCACGGGATCCTCTTTTCTGGATCCTGGAGTTTCACTGCCTTAGCATAGGGCGGCGATCTTCTTTCGGTGCTTGATCTCGTGGCCTTCTTATCTCGCCTTGGGATTTCCTTGGAAAATTTGCCCGGACGGTCAACAGATTAACTTCCTCATCCGCCGTCTCTTGACCGGATTTCTTCAATGCCGCTAAGGTCAATCTGGGAGCCCTTTTGCTATTGGCCACCGGTTCGACGGAGTCTAGCGACAGTGAGGGGCCGAGCCGCACCGGCCCCTTCCCGGGCGGCCCTTATAACCGCTTCCCAAGTCACGTGCTTTGGGTTTGGGGTTGTGTTGTTGCCCCCTGTATGGCCCACATAGCTAGGGCGTCCTCCGATTCACTCTCATGGCCGGCCTTGCTCATAGTTATCATGCAACAAGAGTCGCTATTGTCGGGACTCGGCGGCTTTTCGATCTCATCCCCGGTATAGTGCAGCCATTCTGATTCCCTTCTGTAATACTCAGAGTTGGAAATGATTATAGCGTTCTGTGGGAGGCGCATCCGGTATCATGCCGCTTTCTAGGACTTCTCCGAAAGCCGACATACATTCGGGAAGGTGACCTCTTCTTGGGTAACCCCGACAAGGAGTGTTACTTTGTTCGGGGTGGATTTGATCTAACCATGGTTATTTTCTCATTTGGGCGGATGGGAGTTAATTTTCCTCTTTCGATCGTATCTTCGACTATCACCCGGATCTGACACCCGAAAACCCTTTCCCCAAAGCATGGTAGGCAAGTTGTTGAATTCTAAGACATCCACGTGCTCAGATCCATGAAACTTCATGGCCTTCATGTCCTCGGTCTCATATTCGTCTTCCGAAGTTTCTTCTTCGTCGCTTGCTGATAACCAGCCATTGTGCCTGGCTCCCATGGGCTCATTTCGGCATGATTGTTCCGCATTGTTTCCGGATCGGGGCCTCGCTGACTCTTCACTCTCGTCATCATCGTCGTCATCGCTGTCATCGGAATCTTCTTCCCATACTACCGGGATTTCGGCGGAGAGGGAACGCCGATCAAACCCGTTGGGGGAATATGGGTGCGTGCAAACCGCAAAATTGTCATATGCTCCCATTCCCTAAGTGGTAATTGTGACTCGCCTTCTCCTCCCGTAAATTGTGGGGGAAGACTGAGAGGGGGTGGCACGTATTTGACACCAGGTAGGATATAGAAGGAATCCTCCCCTTCCGATTCTTTGCTGTTCTCGGGATCATATTCGGGCTCTCCCAGAGCCAATTTGCAGAAGTGTACTAGCTCCAGATGCTCTTCGGCCTCTTTGCTGATAAGCCCCAGTACGGGTGCTCGCCGGAAACTTTCTTGCTCAATCTTTCTTGACTGTTCTAACCATCTTGTATAAATGGTTCTTTCATGTTCTGAGCGGAACAGCCCCAGTTCTTCGGTATCGGTTTTCCCTTTATCCGAGAAATAGCGGGCCTCGTATTCTTGCAAGGAGTCTCTGACATGAGACCAAGATGGGTTGATTCGTTCGATATCCTCAAGGCTGAGGGGGAATCCGAATTCAGGATCCTCGACGAGGTTGGCCACGGGTATTTGGGGACTTTCATCAGCATCTTCCTGGGCATGCGAAGATTCTCCGCATTCAATCATATTCACCTGATTATGGTTCCTTGGCGGGATTTTTGATCGTGTTAGGCCCTTCGGGGCCTTCCAACTTTCCTTGCTCTATTAGCCCCCGAATTGCCTTTTTCAGAGTAAAGCAGCTTGTCACCGATGTCCGTGAGCTTGATGAAAAGCACAATACTTTGTAGTATCCACGGGAGCATTCGGATTTCCGGGTTGGAAATTCTCCAAAGGCCGCAGCAAGCCTTCTTTCACCAGCCCCCTAAAGATGTCATTCGAGGCATTCCAAAGTTTTCGAGATTCATGACCCGTGGTCCGGGCTCTACTGGTTTTCCGGGAGCAAAAGGAGTCGTGTTGTTACATTCCCGTCCCGCATAGTGAATCATCTCTTTGCCTTTGGCAGAGCAGGGGCGTGTTTGCAGGAGGAGCCCGATATCTCGTAGGCGTGCAAAGCAGCCTGTGCCGATTGTAGGCCTTTTCAAACTTAGCCGCAGAGTTAACCATGGCCCGTAAGTCCGAGTATGGGAAGTAACCGAAGGAGGCTCTCGATGTGGTTTCAAGCATGACCGGAAGATGTCCAGCTTGTTCCTCTTCGGAAGGAGGGATGGCCATTTCACCGAGTTTCATTCCACCGCTTGTAAAAGTCCCCAACATTCTCATCGTGGCGCCGCACCGTTGTTTGTAGGTCAACCCTATTTGTTTCCCATTCCAAGTTGGCCTTATATTTTTCTCGTGAAGGCATTGGTAATCTGGTCCCACGTAGCCCCGGCTTCGTGTTTCAAACGGAAGAACCACTTTAAGGCACTAGACTTCAAGGATAGATCAAATAGTCGCCTAACCGCTGATTGGTGCACCCTTTGGCCTTCATCGCCAAGGTATATGTGTCCAAATGGGTTTTCGGCATGCGGTCCCATCAAAGAGATCCAGATTAGGCATCACGAATTTGTGGGGCGAGGAACAATGGAGTCCGGTCCGTAGGCCTAAGGCGTATTTCTGCGCCGCTCACGATTCCGCGCTTTCATTTCCTTGTGTTGTTCCATGAACCAGCGATGAGGGTCTTGTGGTGGAACCATGGCATTCAAGCTAGCGGCCGAGCTAGAGAGAGGAGCTACCACCGGAGGCAGATCGTGGAGGGAATCGGCCGATCCGGGACGTAGGTGAAAACCCGTCCCGGGCCGAGTTACCCCGGGAGCATGAGTAGGAGCCTCGAGCAAAAGGATAGAACCTTGCGGCTTGCCGCTGATTTTCAACCGGCAAAGTAGGTGGAGGCAGCCCCGATGTAGCCGGATAACTTGGATTTCCAGAGTGGGGCCCGTAAGTAGGCTTGAGTGCGGGCCGCCGTCCCTGATTGTTGAATTGCATGGCCGCCCGTGGGCGAAGGCGTGTAACCCGGGGTACTGCGGTCCCGGTGATTCGGATGACACCGGGATGGAGGCTTGGTAACCCATAGAAGTCTCGAGTGAGGAATGGATTTGTGTGAGGAGCAAACAACTAATACTGCTCGAGGAGGGGCTCCCGACCGTGGCCCGTAACCAAGTTGTGGCGGCATTCCGAACCGTGGCCGTTGCCGTGAAGGTCCGGATTGATCGGTTCCGAACCGAGGCGGGATCCCGATTAGCCGTGGCATTCCGAGATAGCCCCAACCATGAGAAGACATTCCGTACCGATTTTGCCCCCACCGATTTGTGACGTCGCCGCATGGATCCGGTGGTCTCGTGGTCGGGAGCCGGCCGACCCGAAAATCGAGGAGCATGGGTTCTCGTAGTGGCACCATAGGAGGTGAGTGGCGGCATCCCGGTGTAGTCGTGGCGACCGAGAGTGGGGTTGGCATCCTCGTCTTCTTCCACGGTGAAGGTGCCATCCGGATTGAGGCCGGCGGCCGACCGTGACTCTTAATAGCCTCCATAAGGCCGTTTAGCCGTGCTTCCTATCGTAACCTCATCTCGTTCGCTAACCGATTCCACCGTTGCTCGTCTCGAGGGGTCCCGGGAGGCGGAGTGACGTTATCCCCATCATTACCGGCCGATGCAGACATTCTCAAACCCGGAGTCGGAACAAACGGCGAAGCCGATGACGCGCTGACTCTTCCCAACTAATCAAACGATGACCCGGTGCCCGAAACCAAGCTTTGTGCGGAGCTGCGGGGGGAAAGAGACGAGGGTTCAGATGTCTGGGAATGGAAGGAGGGTAGGTGTTTGGGGCTTTTGGCTCATGCAACATGCGATTATTTGTTCACATTTACTTAAAACATGCTTTATTAACCTAATCGGTTGGAAAAGATTGCTCTTCTTTTTCTCAAACTACTCTGGATCCCGGGATCGTTGAGCCCCGTCACTACGTCTATAAGCCCCTCGTATTCCACCCGTATTTCGACCTCCCAGGTGGATGCCCGAGCGAGGGTCCTATAGGGCAAGCGGGTCCCACCGACCGAAAGAAAACGATCCTAAAAGTCCGGGTAATCGAGTCTTAACGAGCATTCGATGTACATTACGGACAAAGCCGACGTCAAAAGTCAAGATCATGTCCGAGGGCTCGACGAAAAGTCGGCATGATTTTGACCGATAAGCGTCCACGATTGATCTTGACTTGTCGTCGCTAAGCCGTAATTAGGCATGGAATAGTCATTAATCCTTGATGACTCGGTCAATGTCACGTCGGGAGTCGTGTATAATTTGTGCCGCCGAGCCGAAGTCAAGGCGCCGGTCAATATCTTGGTCAAAGTCCGCGGCGGAAAACCGGCGTAACTTCGACCGATTAGGGTCCCCGAAAGATATTGAGTCGATATGCCGACAAAGGCTTGAAAGGAAAGGTCTATACACGTACAGGCATGACACGTACTGCACTAAAAACCAACCAGGTCTCGGACAAAGTGTGTCACGGACAAGTGCATGGTCGACACGAGGCTCCATGGGATGTTTGGGTAGTCCTGTGCTCATCCGAGAGGATCAATAAGACCAAACGGACCGCGACAAGGATTTCCCCGGGTTAAGGACGTAGTGTGCAGTGTACGGTCACGTGCGCGTAGTGTGCAAGCAGTCTATATTCTTTTTCTGGGTAAAATAGAGATTTTTTATGTGTCTTAAAAATATGATGCATGATGATTTTTTTTTTTTTTGAAAATTTTCTTTTTTTTTTGAAAATCCTTTTTTTTTTGAAATTTAATGAGCACATAAGCACGTAAGCACGAAAATTCCGACAGTTAGGGACATTATTTCGACAGTCAAAATTTTGACTTTCTCCGAGGCGGCCAAAGCAACACGAAAACTGTGCAAAAATCAACACACACACAAAAATGATTTTCAAAGCCGGGACGGAAGCTTGACCCTCAAAAGCTTTTTTTTTTGGAAAACGGTGATACCGGTACGTGGGATTGTTAGACCACAATTTATCCCCGACTCGTGTTAGGAGGCGATAACGGGAAGTTTAATGGTTTCCACCAATATACCAAATACCATTTTTTTTTTTTTAAAAAAAAAGCTTAGTCCCCAGCGGAGTCGCCACTGTGATGATGTGCGTATCCGAAAATTTTCCCATTTTTTTATTTGGAGAAAAATCAACGAAACGGAGTCGCCACGCCATTTTAATTTTGAGGGCCAAAACTTTGAAAAAAGCCCGAGATCAGAGATTTAGGTTCGGAGGTCATGTTACGCGTCGGGAAGGATGTTAGTGTGCACCCGGCGCGCCTCGTAAAACGAGTATTCCAAGCTGAAAATCATTTGTGTGTGTGTGTGTGTGTGTTGGCCAAAATAATTCGAAACTCAGAAAAGTAAAAATTGGGATATCTTTTTAAGACTTTAAACTGATCCCATGATTTTTTGGAAGATTTTTGGATTGATATTTGGTACTCAAAAGACCTTTTGAAGTTGAGAGTCATTTCTGCCAGAATGAAAAAGGCAGTGGACCTTTGATTTTGAAATGGATTCAAGGGTCTTAAAACTTCATAATATGGATAAACTCAGAGAAGGAAAGTTGTTCCAGACACCTTAAATAAGATTTGTACGAAGGAATTTTCCATTTTGGAGAAGATTTGTGGGGTCAAAACCTTCTGGAAATCTCAGATATGCAATCTGGATTTCCAGAAGCTGATGAACTAGCCTCTGAAATAAAATTTGAAAAGAGGAGTTTTACTCACCCAAAAAATAAAGTAAAAATATGTATGGAAATCTCTGGATGTTGGCTACAAAAAGTGTTTTGTAGTCAACACCAAATTCCAAGTTCATCTGTGTCCAAAAATTAAGACCATGGACTGAGGTCTGGGAAAATTGCTACTGGACAGCAACTTCCCAAGAAAGAAAATGTGATTTTAAGGGGGGTTTTGCATCCATGCTTGTCCCCATTTTCCTAGGTTTTGGTTAGTGATCACTTGACATTTTAGTGGTGAATCAACTATACCAAACCATCCTTGGGGTACATTAGGACTAAGCATTTCATTTGCTTGGGAAGGGGATTTTTATCCTTTGAAAATGAGATTTTATGCTTGAAAATGGTTTTTAGGATTTTGAAAATGAGTTTTCTTTGCAAGAAAGTAAGAGAACTTGAAAATAATTTTGATCTTTGTAGAAGATCATCCATGGAGATGGTCTTCCATGGTGATCTTCTTAGATCTAAAGCAAGAAGATGAAAGAACTACATTTTGTAGTTTGAAGATGCATGCATGGATGGAGTTTAGGGTAAGGAGAGGGAGGTTATACCTATCTTCTTTGTGTTCTTGAGTTTTTGGCTTGAGTGTATGAGTGTTTAAGGTTTAAGTATGAGAGTGAGTGGATGAGTGTGAGTTGGGAAAGATTGGAGAGAAAATGGTGACAATTCTTGAAGAATTCTCACTGTTTTCTCTCTATATTTCGCCAGAGGTTCAGTGCAAATTGTGTTCTTCCTTCCTATTTTTGTGACTGGAGGGCTCAATTTATAGCCCTCCTGAAATGACAAACTCATCCGCGCGGACAAGACCCTTCAAATAAGTAATCCTTGTTCATTAAATGCGGCTCCACTTTGGACAAGGGGAATATTTCTTTTCAAAATTCAAATTACACAAATTAGCTTATGTTTCCAAAGATTTCTATTTGTGGTTTTATTCCTTTGTTTTTGCTTTTTAAGATTCTTTTTGAGGTTTAACCTTAAATAACAATGCCCATTTTACCCTCACTTTGTTAGAAAAGTTAGGATTGTTAGGAATTGTTAGAAATGTTATAACTTTCGTTAATTTTCTAACGAAAATTCTAACAAGCTCAAATTGGAGTACTTACAGGGGTGCGGATCTGTACGTCCCCCACTGTTCTCCTCTGAGTTGGCCATTCTGAAACTTTGAGCTGAAGCGAGGGAGGAAACCGATGAAGTATCTGACTCCGGAATGACTGAGCTGAACAAACGATGACCCGGGGGCTTGATCCAAACTTTGCTTACTGTGGAAGGCACGAAAGGGTGTGGTTCAGACTCGGGAAAGCGAAACAGGTTGGTGTTTGGGCTTAGGGCTCATGCAACATGCGATTATTTGTTTAAATTTACTTAAAACATGTTTTATTAAACCTAATAGGTTGGAAAAGATTGCTCTTCTTTTTCACAAACTACTCTGGATCCTGGATCAGTGGGCCCCGTCACTACGTCTATAAGCCCCTCGTATTCCACCTGTATTTCGACCTCCCAGGGTGGATAGCCCCGGGCGAGGGTCCTATAGGGCAAGCGGGTCCCACCGATCGAAAGAAAAACGATCCTAAAAGTCTGGCGGGTAATCGAGTCTTAACGAGCATTCGATGTAAATTACGGACAAAGCTGACGTCAAGGGTCAAGATCATGTCCGAGGGCTCGACAAAAAGTCGGCATGATTTGGACTGATAAATGTCCAAAATTGATCTTGACTTGTCGTCAATTAGGCCGTAATTAGGCATGGAATAATCATTAATCCTTGATGACTCGTCATGCCGGGAGTCGATGTATAATTTGTGCGCCGAGCCGAAGTCAAGGCGCCGGTCAATATCTTGGTCAAAGTCTGCGGCGGAAAACCGGCAGAACTTCGACTGATTAGGGTCCCCGAAAGATATTGAGTCGGTATGCCGACAAAGGCTTGAAAGGAAAGGTCTATACACAGACAGGGCATGACACAGACCAAACTAAAAACCAACCGGGTCTCGGACAAATGTGTGTCACGGACAAGTGCATGGTCGACACGAGGCTCCATGTGATGTTTGGGTAGTCCTGTGCTTGCACCGAGAGGCGCAATAAGACCAAACGGGCCGCGACAAGGATTTTCCCGGGTTAGGGACGTAGTGTGCAGTGTAAGGTCACGTGCGCGTAGTGTGCAAGCAGTCTATCTTCTTTTTCTGAGTAAAATAGAAATTTTTTATGTGTCTTAAAAAGAATGATGCATGATTTTTTTTTTTTTGAAAATTTTCCTTTTGAAAAATCTTTTTTTTTTTGAAATTTTTTTTTTAAATTTAATGAACACATAAGCACAAAAATTCCAACAGTTAGGGACATGATTCCGACAGTCAAAATTTTGACTTTTTCCGAGGTGGCCAAAACAACACGAAAATGTGCAAAAATCAACACACACAACAAATGATTTTTAAATGCCGGGACGGAAGCTTGACCCTCAAAAGCTTTTCTTTTTTTTTTTTTGAAAACGATGATACCGGTACGTGGGATTGTTAAACCACAATTTATCCCCGACTCGTGTTAGGAGGCGATAACGGGAAGTTTAATGGTTTCCACCAATATACCAAATATCACCTTTTTTTTTTAGAAAAAGCTTGATTATTCCCCAGCGGGGTCGCCACTGTGATGATGTGCCCGCCTAAAATATTTCCGAAAGGGGTTTTGCTTTGAAATTTTTGTTTCTTTGAAAACCAATCGAAAAAGAACGGAGTCGCCACGCCATTTTTGTTTTAAGGGCCAAAACTTTGAAAAATTCCCGAGATTAGAGATTTGGGTTCGGAGGTCATGTTACACGCCGGGAAGGACGTTAGTGTGCACCCGGAATGCCTCGTAAAACGAGTCTTCCAAGCTGAAAATCATTTGTGTGTGTGTGTGTTTGTGTGTTTTGGCCAAAATAATTTGAAACTCAGAAAATTAAAAATTGGGATATCTTTTTAAGACATTAAACTGATCCCATGATTTTTTGGAGGATTTTTGGGTTGAGATTTGGTACTCAAAAGACCTTTTGAAGTTGAGAGTCACTTCTGCCAGAATGAAAAAGGCGGTGGACCTTTGATTTTGAAATGGATTCAAGGGTCTTAAAACTTCATAATCTGGATAAACTCAGAAAATGAAAGTTGTTCCAGACACCTTAAATAAAATTTGTGCGAAGGAATTTTACATTTTGGAGAAAATTTGAGGGGTCAAAACCTTCTGGAAATCTCAGATATGAGATCTGGATTCCCAGAAGCTGATGAACTGGCCTCTAAAATAAAATCTGAAAAGAGGAGTTTTACTCACCCAAAAAATAAAGTAAAAATATGTCTGGAAATCTCTGGATGTTGGCTACAAAAAGTGTTTTATAGTCAACACCAAATTCCAAGTTTATCTGTGTCCAAAAATTAAGACAATGGACTGGGGTCTTGGAAAATTGCTACTGGACAGCAACTTCTCAAGAGAGAAAATATGATTTTAAAGGGGGTTTTGCATCCATGCTTGTCCCCATTTCCTTAGGTTTTGGTTAGTGATCACTTGAAATTTTAGTGGTGAATCAACTATATCAAACCATCCTTGGGGTACATTAGGACTAAGCACTTCATTTGCTTGGGAAGGAGAATTTTATCCTTTGAAAAAGAGATTTAATGTATGAAAATGATTTTTAGGGTTTTGAAAATGTGTTTTCTTTGCAAGTAAGTAAGAACACTTTGAAAATAATGTTGATCCTTGTAGAAGATCATCCATGGAGATGAACTTCCATGGTGATCTTCTTGGATCTAAGAAAAGAAGATGAACAAACTACATTTTGGAGTTTGAAAATGCATGCATGGATGAATTTTAGGGTAAGGAGAGGGAGGTTATACCTATCTTCCTTGTGTTTTGTGTTTGAATGGATTCAAAGTCTTGAGTGTGTTTAGGGCTTGAAAGTGTTTAGGGTTGATGATTTGAGTTGGTTAAAGAGAAAACAAGTAGATAACAATGAAGTCCTCTATGTTTTCTCTCTAATCCTCCTCCTAAGGGGTGATTTGAGCTTGGATTGGTGTATGTATGAGAGTATGTATGAGAGTGTTTTGAAGTGTTTGTGAGTGAGTGAGATTTGGGAAAGATTGGAGAGAAAATGGTGGCAATTCAAGTGAATTCCCACTGTTTTCTCTCTATTTTTCGCCAAGTGTCTTTGTCTTGAGTGATTTGTGTTGTGTAAACTGAGAGAGGAGGGTTCAATTTATAGGCCTCTGGAAAATGCAATCATGTCCGCGCGGATGGGTTTGTCAGCGTGCACTGTTCATTAAATGATGCTTCAGGCTTTGGACACAAGGAATAATCTTTTGAAAATTCAAATTAAACAGCCAGTTTTTGTTTCAGCCATTTCTATTTTTGGTTTTTCTTATTTCTTTTGCTTTTTTGATTCCTTTCCTTGGTTTAACTTTAAATGGCAAACCCTAATCTACCCTTGGTTGGTTTGAAATGTTAGAAATGTTAGGAATGTTAAAACTTCCGTTAATTTTCTAACGAAAATACTAACAACTCAAATTGGAGCACTTACAAGCATGAATTGATTGAAGGTGCTCAGTGTATGTCCTACAGAGATGTCTAGTGAATGTGATGACTTGAATTGAATGCCTTGAACTTGAGTGTTTGAGGGTTGATAGTTCTTGGCAGCTCACTCTCAAGGATCTTAAATGCACCAACCATCTTCAATGCTCAGGGGAAGCTATTTATAATGTGCTTCAAAAAGGAGTCGTTGTCTTTGAATAGATTGTAATGATGACTTGGACTGGCAGGCATTAAATGAGAGTATCTTTTTATTTAATGCCTGAGATTTGATAGAGAGGATTTCCATTGAGTAGTTGAGGTGATGTGAGTACTGGTAACTTTGACATTCCACTTTGAGATTCTGACAGTAGCAGTAATGTTTTTTCAGCATGCTGCTTTACCAACTTCAGCTAAAGTTGGGGGCTGAGTAGTTGGGAGCAATAAATGCTTCGGCTAGCTGAAGGAAGCTTGTAGGATAAGCCAGGACCGGTTAGGGAATGAAGGACATGACCGGTGAGATAGTACATCGGTCAGGCAGATGACCGGTTAGGCATGACTTAATGGTTGAGTGGTCAATCGGTTAGAGAAGCTTCTTTACCAAGTAAACACATTTGCTGATGGGAAAATCTTCAGGTCTTCAAGTCTTGAGAAAATTACATTTAAACAACACTGGACACTAGCACTAAAGGAACCTAGCATACATAGAAAAGTTCTATATGATCTAATTAAAATTGGAGGTCCTCAATAATGCTCATAATGATTGGTATTAAGCAATTCTAAATCTAAACATATATTTGACTAACAATCTCCTCCTAATTGCTTAAGTCCAATCACCCTAGGTTAACATCTATCTCAACTCAGTAAAAGAATGACTAAGAATTTATCTATTAAATTTGTCATTCCCTAAGTTAAGTGACAACTTGATGTTACCTAAGTAAAGCTTTCAAGAAATGAAAGCTTAAAAAAAACAAAGTAAAATAGAGTGGGATTTTGAATGAGATGACCTGCAAAATGAAATGGTTAGTGGCAGTTGGATCATTCAAAAAATTAAAAAAAAAAGATTCAAGAAAGCAAAACACAAGTTTTAGGGTTCAGAGATTCTCATTATAATCAGCAGACCGGTGAAAAGAAAGACATTTATTTCATCGGTTACATTCTATGCTGCAGGATCGGCTGGAGGATCGGCAGAGTCCTTAACCGGTGAAGCAGATGCAGCAGGTTCTGAAGATCTGGCTCTCTTGGCATCCCTTTTTGCTTTCTTTTCTTTCTTCTCTTCTCTTTTCCTCTTCTTCTTGCTTAACTGACCATCAGCAAACATCTTCAATAAAATTTCATTTTGGGCTTTGACTTTGGTCAGCTCGGTTTGCAGTTCCAAATTCTTCTTCTCATATCGGCTACGGGTTTCGGTTGATTGCTTTAGAATGGCTTGGCCAGAGATTTATTGCTCACATAAAGCTTTGCTTGTATAGTGAGCCTCATCAACTTGCAATAGAAGATCTCTAATAGTAGCATCTCTGACGTTCAATTCTTCCATGAATTTTCCAAGGGACATAGCAATCCTAGTTTCCAACCTTTCGAACATTCTCTCATCCTCCTCCTGATTGGACTTAACAATGGAGGCAACCAACTCAGCATTGACCGCAATGACACTCTCAAGCATAGCATCATGAAGTTCAACAAGGTCTTGGGCAACAATAGGCCTATTAAGATCTTCATCGGTTGAAGGGGCCGGTTGAGGAGCAGGTTGAGCAGTCGGTTGGGGAGCCGATAAGACATCATCGGTTGGAGGGCGAATGGATGAAGTAGGAGTGAATAGCTGGATGGATTAGAGCGAACAGCTGGAGACTTATCGGTAAGAGGAGTAGTAGCAGCATCGGTTTAGCAACCGGTAAGGGAGGCAGCTGGAGAACCGGTTGGAGGATCGGTTGAAGAATCGGTCAAGGAGATGATTGGCGGCTGACCGTTCCTAGTCACTTCATCGGTCGGAGAGATCACAATATCTTCATCAATAGACTCAGAAGAGGAATCAGGTTGATCAACCGGTACAATAAATTCGTTTGGCGCTAAACTCATCATCTCAGCAAACGAAAGCTCCAAGAGTTCAGTAGCAGCTGGAGCCATCGGTAAAGCAGCTTTCCGTAACCGAATCAAAGGGATCACCCTTAAAGAAAGCAAGAGTAAAGAGGCAGGAAGAATGTTGCTCCAAGGTCGAGCATGACCATTTCTCATTATAGATAGCCTAGGCACTGATGGCAGCAATCCAACCATGTGAGTGACATCAGAAGACCACCTGAAAACCCTCATTTCCAACACTTGGGTTATTCTGTTGTTGATTGAGAGATATCGGATTAATAGGTTACTGGTTGACAAGGTGCTTTCAATCGGTCTGGGGGCTCTATGAACAATCTTTCCTTGAATTCGAATGTTGGGTAGTCGTTGAGAAAGAAGGGAAGAGTATTTTGGTTTTTGTTTGGAAGGGAATTCAGTGACAAGTTGTTGGTCAGCTTTGCTAGGATTGATTTGGTGATTCTTGGGAGGTGCAGGCCTTTTTCGGAGTTTTAGAACTTTGATTTTCTGGCATCGGTAACTGGTTTTGCCTGGGCTATTGGTTTTGGTGAGGTTGGGAGGAGTATCAACAGGAGGTGAACCATGACCCACAAATTCAACAAAATCAACAAAAGTTTCCATTCTGTCCTCTCTTCTTTTCTCGAAGCTCATCGAAAATTGATGGAGGCAGAGGAATAACTTCCATTCTTTCTTAGCTAGAAATTTTCTCATAAACATCAAAAAGAGGTATCCCATGGGCTGACCGAGGAATAGAAGCCTTTGAGGTGTAATAGTTCAGAGGAGAGAGTAAATCCTTCTGATAAAGACAACAGTCAAGATAAACTGGTGGAACAGTAGGATCAAGTCGATCATAATCAACTAATTCATCATCTGAAACATCTTCCTCTTCAAGAAAATCTGATGTAGAATCCTCCTCAAAAACTATTTCAATCTCCTCCTGAATCGGTGCATTGCCTTTGGAAATAGAAGGGGAAGTAGCTTGGCTAACCGATAAAGAAGCTTGAATAGCTTGTTGAGAGGCCAACTCTTCAATTGATAATCTTTGCTGGTTTAAATCAGCTTCAAATAGGCTGGCAACCAAGGCTTTTTGTAATTCAAGATCATCAGCATCAACAGGTTTGTTCTCCTTAACCGGTTCAGTAGATACATCGGTAAGGAGCACATCGGTAGCAGGCTGGCTAACCGGTAACACATCACTAACCGGTAGAACAGATACGTCGCTCAGGGGCTTGTCGGTTGAGGGCTCTATCACTGGTAAGTCATCTCTAACCGGTTTAATGGGATCGCCAGTAAGAGGCATCGGTTGATTAACCGATAAAGAGTCAATATTTTCAACGACTTCTCCTCCTCCTAAGGCAGTAACCGGTGAAGTATCGGTTAAGCCTCCTCCCACATGTCTAACCGTAGCCATCGGTTTGGGAGTGGAGAAATCAACTATCTCTGATCGGTCAATGGTAGCCTCAGATTGATCATTTTCAGAATCAGAATCATCAGAATTACTGGAAGAACTGGAGGTAGAGGCTGACCGATCATCCTTATCATCTTTTGCTTGATCATCAGAACCACTTTCTTTAAACATATCTTCAATCTCCTCATCGGTTATAGAAGTCCACTTATTCTTATTGGATTGAACGGAAGAGAAGAAATAAGATAGAGAAATGTCTCCCATGGCTTGAAAATCTCTATTCATATCCACCAGATTCTGTACTAGGTCCATCACGTTCTTAATAAACTAAATTCTTCGAGGGCCTAGATTGACAATTTCAGGATCAAAAGAGGGAAGATCATCCTCAGGTACTTCATACCTCCCTAGCTGGTACGGATCAGACTCTTGAAGGGTATCTTGGGCATTGTACAGAATTGCAAAATCAGCCCATACAGTGTGGACCATCATGTCCTGCCTTAGCCTATCTTGAGCCAAGTAAATAGCATTCCACATAGGAGGCAAAAGATCAAAATACCTGTTGTATATCTTGATAAGGCTGTCTCTAGATAAAGAGATGTTATAATCATTCAACAGACAAGGCTTGATGTAATAAATTCCCTTTTCTTCATGAAAGTTATCAAAATCCACATAGTCTGTCATGTCACCGACTGGGACTGAGTCTTTGTTGATTTCATGGAATTGCAACAGTCTCCGGATAAATGGAGGCAAGTGATCAATGGGATAAAACCAATTTGGAGAGGGAACAGACTTAGGGTTAACCTACCAAGGATTGTAGTGATAAATATGAAAAGTTGGGTTTCAGATCGGTTGGCAACGGCTTACCGGTCGGGAGGAAGACTGACCGGTAAAGGGAACCTTTTCGGTTAGGAAATCATGATCAAATAATCGTTTTGGGATAAAAGGAATGAAAGTGCCCAAATCGGTCTCAATTCTCCTTTTTCTTTCAACATTCTCTCTGGCTAACTGATAGGATGATTTTGGGGTAGGCTTGGACTTTTTGGAAGTGGAGGAGCTGACTTTCTAGTTGTTTTCTTTTATCGGCTAGGGGAGAGAACAGATGCAATCGGTTAATCATCAGAGGAGGTAGGTTGAGGAGAACTAACCGGTATGGGATCAGCTAAGGATTCATCGGTTGGCTTTCGCTTGACTGGTAAGGTAGAGGCCGGTTGAGCAGCAGCATCGGTTTGTCTAATCTTTGGTCGGCTAGCTTTCTTCTTCGGTTGGGCAGCTGGTTTACCGGTTGAAGGCTTGGCTTCCTTGATGATTCTTGCAAAATCAAACTTATCAAACTATTTGCAGAATGACGGAGGGTATATTTGTTGACTGGCTGAGGCATTAAGCACGGCTGGAATTTTCCTCAAGGCACGGCTAATCAACAGATAATGGCATGGTTTGGCTTTATTGGTCTTGGAAGTAGGCTTCTCCTTTTAATACTTCTTGAAGGCTATCAAGATGATTCGATATAGAAATGAACACCAATTGAAGTCATTCTAAAGGATAATAGTTGCAATAGCTTCCCACTGTATCATAGTGATACAATAATGGGAGCCAGACCGACATATGATGCACCGGTCAACCACCTCGGCTAGGGCATAGTGAACAGCATCCAAATCAACTTTCTTGTTACCCTCACCGGTAACGAAGGGGTCAGATCCTCTAACTCTGGACCAAGCGAGGATCATATCTTTCATCAATACAGAAGACGAACCGGTAGAAGGGAGATCAGGGAAGGCAACAGCAATAGTTGCAGGGCTGAAGGTTACATGAATGCCGGCAACGGTTGAGACGATATGATCGAGATCTCCATCTTTCACATCATCATCCAGAACTCCATTATCGAATAGCTCATTGACCAACTCGTAAAAGATGTCTTCATTACCCTCCGGCATCAAGAACGGGAGAACTCCGGCAGCAATGAACATAGCTTGAAGAAGCTTTTCTTCTTCGGAGTCAAAGAAATTGGGAAGAATGTAACCTCCATAAATGTCTTTCTTGATTGATGAAGGTTTAGGAGCCATCTGTGAAACAATCAAACATCAAACCAACATTTCAATTTAGAATCGAAGAAAATAAACATTATAGTTTCAAAACTTGGAGTTTGAAATATCTGGGTATCTTCAAGCTTTTTTTGAAAATATTTTTTGTTTTCGAAGAGTTACCAGAAATCTTTGAGAGTGAAGAGACGGATTCGAACACAGATGAATCTGAAGACAAGAGTTCTTTGTCGGTTGCTGTGTGATTTGCAGAGAGAGAGAAAATCTAGGTTTGGAAATTTTGAAACGTTTCTTTTTTGAAATCCTTTTATAGGGTGAGAGAGAGGGAAGACGAAAAGGTGTGCTGGGAAAATCAAAGGCAGTTCAAACGTTTTTAACTGGCATGCACATATATTAATGATTTTAATTCACGATTTTAAATATGAGACATGAAAATAGAGAACGTGTGTGCAGCAGTTATACTAAAATGTAATAATGAACAAAAAGATAACATTTTGGATAAATAAGAATGATACAGAGATTACCTTTTTGATCAAAATTTAAAATTGATCTACCTCGAAAAGGAAAGATGGGTGACAGGTCAAGGGGTTGTCAGTCTGAAGCGGCTGAGGAGACCTGATGTGACAACAAGGAATGATGACAACGAGCCGGTTAAAACGGATTGGAAGTTACTATCCGGCCACAGTTCGTCGGTAAGCGATTAGACAGGTTTGATGGCTAACCGGTCAGGTGCAATGATCGGTTAGAGAGAACAGCTTTGCACCGGTTAAAGGCCATCGGTTAGGGACATCTCTTACCGATTAGGGATACAAGTTAGGTACGCCGGTTAGAGGTATCGGTTAGGAATTCTTGACTTACCAATTAGATGGGCCGGTTAGGGGAATCGGTTAGGGCACCGGTTAGCAATAGCACATGAGGAATTACCTTGATCAGTTGATAGCTTACACAAGCAACAAAGTTAGCACAATATATTAAAGAATATTAATCATGCCTAGTTCTCCTCTAAGGAATTAAAATATTTTAATATCCAAGGGTTTTGTCAAACTATCAGCCAACTGATAATCCGTATGTACTTTTAAAAGGACGATATTACCCTTTTCAACGTGATCCTTGAGGAAGTGATATTTGAAGTCTATGTGCTTTGTCTTGGAATGCATCACAGGATTGTTTGAGACTGAAATGGCTGAGGTGTTGTCACAGTAAATGGGACACACTTCTTGGAGAATTTCATAGTCCACCAGTTGTTGCTTCATCCATAGAATTTTGTGAACAACAACTCCCAGCAGCTATGTACTCAGCCTCAGTTGTAGAAGTGGAAATTGAAGCTTGCTTCTTGCACGACCAGGAAACCAATCGGTTACCTAGGAATTGACAAGTTCCACTAGTACTTTTCCTGGTGACCCTACAAGCTGCAAAATCAGCATCTGAATAGCCAATCAGTGTAAAGGATGAATCTTTTGGGTACCACAAACCTAAGTTAGCAGTTTCCACAAGATATCTAATAATTCTTTTAACATCTTGTAAATGAGATTCTCTAGGGTCATCTTGAAATCTAGCACATACACATAAGGCAAACATGATATATGGCCTACTAGCGCTTAAATAAAGTAGAGATCCTATCATACCTTGGTAGAGTGTCATATCTACTTTCTTACCGGACTCATCTTTGTCAAGGTGTACATTGGTGGCCATTGGAGTGCTTTGAGGATGAGCAGAATCAAGACCAAATTTCTTGATGAGATCTTTGGTATATTTGGCTTGATTGATGAATATATCTTCTTGGGTTTGCTTGACTTTAAGTCCAAGGAAAAATGTTAGCTCACCCATCATGCTCATCTCAAACTTGCTCTGCCTAAGTTTCTCAAATCTCTTGCATAATTTTTCGTTAGTAGATCAAAAAATAATGTCATCAACATATATTTGAACTAACAACGAATCTCCATTATGCTTTGCAATAAATAAGGTGGTATCGATTTTACCTTGTTCGAACTTCTCACTAAGTAGAAATTTGGAGAGAGTTTCATACCATGCTCGGGGTGCTTGCTTGAGGCCATACAAAGCTTTATTCAATTTGTAGACATGATCAGGCTTCTTGGAATCTTCAAATTCTGGAGGTTGATCTACATATACAAGCTCTTGAAGTTTCCCATTAAGAAATGCACTTTTCACGTCTATTTTGTATAACTTAAATTCTTTGTGGGCTGCATAGGCAAGAAATAACCTAATGGCTTCTAGTCTAGCTATGAGGGCAAAAGTCTCATAATAATCTATGCCTTCTTCCTGTCTATACCCTTTTGCCACTAATCTAACCTTATTCCTTACAATCTTTCCAGACTCGTCCAATTTATTTCTATAAATTCATTTCGTTCCAATCACTGTCTGATCGCTAGGTCTAGGCACTAATTCCCATACATTGCATCTATCAAACTGGTTAAGCTCTTCTTGCATAGCTTTTACCCAGCTGGGGTTATTAAGTGCTTTTTTAGTATTCTATGGTTCTATATTTGAGACCATAGCAGAGGAGAATAGTCCATGTTGTTCCTCCATGCTTCTTAACTGGCCTCTAGTCATTCTTGGACCAAATACGTCACCAATCACATTTTCCAATGGATGATCTCTAACTGGTCTCACTTCCCTAGGAAGATCTTGCCTGACCGATTCTTGTCTTAAGATTTCTAATGGAGGAGTAGAATCGGCTAAGGGAGAGGTGATCGATTGAGGAGATCGGTTAGGGAGAGGTGAGGCAGACTGATGGTGATCGGTTAGTGGAGAGGGAAATGGTAAGTTAATGTTTGAAATTGGTTCAGGTTCAGGTGGTTCAATAGGAACAGTAGTAGAGGGGCTAGCTGGTATTGGATCGGTCAAAGGAATTTGAACACTAGGGTTTCTGATCGATTGAGGGAAGAATGAATCATCAACTAGGGATCTACTAGTTACACCACTTGAAGCTGAATGCTGAGCTGGAGATTGATTTACATTGATACTAGTGGTTTGATTGGAGTTTTGATTGCTGGATTCACCTGTCTCAAAAACACCAGAATTATCAGTACTATTTGGAGCCTTGTCAGACTCTAGCAAATCAAATTCATCAAAAGTTACATGAACAGATTCAACAATTTTTAGCAGACGTTTATTAAAAACTCTAAATGCCTTACTGTGCTTGGCATAACCAATAAAGATGCCTTCATCGGCTTTCTCATCGAATTTACCTCTGCGCTCTTTACCGTTGTAAAGAACATAACATTTGCAGCCGAAAATCTTAAAGAAACCAATGTTGGGAATTCTACCACGCCAAAGCTCATAAGGGGTCTTGTTGTGAAATTTGTTGACCAAGAATCGATTCTGAGTGAAGCATGCTGTATGGATAGCTTCAGCCAAAAATTCTTGGGTAGCCTAGCTTCGGATATCATTGTTTTTCCGGCTTCAATCAAGGTTCTGTTCTTTCTGTCAATAACACCATTCTGTTGAGGTGTTCCAGCAGCTGAGAAATTATGATCTATTCCGTGATCATCACAGTACTGAGCGATTCCATTATTCTTGAACTCTGTTCCATTATCTGATCTCATACTGATGATGTCACACTCTTTTTGGGTTTGAAGTAGATGGAACAATTTGGTGGCAACATCATAGGTATCATCTTTTGAAGCAAAGGTTTCCACCCAGGTATATCTTGAATAGTCGTCTACAACAACCAAGGCATATCTGCTACCCCCTAAACTGGCAGTTGTTGTGGGGCCAAACAGATCCATATGTAGCAACTGGAGGCACTTAGATGTGGACATGCAGGGCTTGCTATGGAATGATTCTTTATGTTGCTTTCCTAACTGACAGGCTCTACATTTCCTTCCATGATCAGCAGACACTTGAGGTAGACCGGCAACTAGATTTTTATTAGCCAGCTTGGATAGGTATTTGAAATTCAAGTGACTCAGGAATTCTCACTGATGTTCTTAGCTACAAAACAAACATTAGTAACACTCGAAACAGTATTTAAATCTATAGCATAAACGTTACCTTTTCTATATCTAGTGAGAAGGGTTTCTCCTGTAGCAATGTCTTTCACATAACAGTTGGAAGAATTGAAAATACAGTGCATACCTTTATCACAAAATTGTGATATGAAGAGAATGTTGTGTTTCAGACCATCCACCAAAGATACCTTCTGTACAGTAACTGTACCTCTTTTGATGGATCCACGACCAATAATTTTACCCTTTGTGTTGTCACCAAAGACAACTGGAGGACCAGATGCTTCTTTAAGATCGGTTAGGAGATCAGCATGGCCAGTCATATGCCTAGAGCATCCACTGTCCATAATCCAAACATCCTTATCGGTATTGGTTGAGGCCATAAAGCATTCCTGAAATGAAACAATAAGCTTATGGTCCCTCTTATTCTTTTGGGTCCAAAGAGTTAGTTCCTCTTTGGCAGCCATACCTGGCTACCACCTGATCTTTTAGACTCAGTGGGTCCAGATAGGTGCTTCAAGAGGCATTCATAAGCCTTGTGACCGATAAAACCACAATTTGTACATTTATTAGAAGAAGGCTGTGAGGACTTAGATGAGTTGATATTCAATTTGGCCTATGCTTCAGAGGGATCAGATGATTTGAAAGGAACAAAAACCATTAAAGTAAAGGTGTAGGCTTTACCTTTGTTGGCCGGTTGCATAGGCTTGGAAATTCTTTTACCAGTTGAGGAGCCCTTACCGATTGGAACTGTGTGACTGGTGATGGTTGTCTGACCGATTGCTCCTTTACCGGTTGAGGCTGCTTTACCGGTTAAGTTTTCCGGACCTGCAACTTGGCTAGCAAGTTTAATTCCAACTTTGTTGTCACCATCACCAAGCGGGACATATTGTCCTAGCTCAGGATCAGCTACCTCGGTCCATTGGAATTTGTTCTTGTCAATATTGACCTTGATCTGTTCCTTCACCTTGGTGGGATAGGTGTGTGGGACAGCACCAAAAGGTCTAGGTGAACCTTTCTTAAGATGGTTAGATTGAGTATCATCAAATTTGTCCATCAAGTTCTCAGTAACAGACTCAATGACTGTCTTGTCTTTGCTGTCATTGCTGCTGGAGCCAAAGCCTATACCTGATAGATCTCGATTAGGAGACATCTGGTCTTATATGATAGTCTTCACAGCAGCTCGGGGTTTTCAAAAGGTGTCAATAGTTTTTGAAAGAGAGTTATTCCTTGACACTAAATCAGCAATTTGACTAACACAGATATTTAGTCTCTCAATGAGTCATTGATTTTCTTTCCTCAATTGATTAGACTCTAGCTTACTTTCTTACAAAACTTTTATTTCAGCTTTTAGCGAGTCATTCTCAGTTTTGACCTTTTTAAGATTAACAGTCATAACTTTGTGAGCATCATTTAATTTTTCAAAATTAGTGAAGAGCTCATTCATCACCTCTGCCATTTCAGAGTTTGACATATTGGGCATGCCATTTCAGACTTTGACATATTGGGCATAAGGTTGAGGATGATGGTTCAAAGTTAGGGTCAAAATTGGGTAAGGATGATATCGGTTGGGGGCTTGGCTCGGTTAGGGTCTTCAAAAATTGAATCGGTCGGGGCTCAAGTATCGGTTGATGAGAAGAGATCGGTAAGGCTTGAGCTTGGTAGGTCTGTTGAATTGGTTGCATCAGAGGTCCGAGAGTGGGCATGGTTTTACACTGACCGTAGAGAGCTCCACCTATGTTCTGAATTTTGAAGTTGTAAGGATTATCTGCCTTAGGAATAGGATCATCAAAGTAAGTTAAAGGAGATCTCATAGGTAGGGTCTGGTCATTGTAAGATGATTGTTCATTGGAGTTAGGGTGTCTAAAGATAGGTGGCTGCAAGGAGATGGGTTCATCATTGGTTCCATCAATAGCAACAAAACTGACATCAGCATCTTCATCTGAGTCAGCATCCTCATTTTCAAAATCAGTCTCAAACCAGACTGACATAGCCTTTTCGGTTCCTTCCTCGGCAACTAAGCTCTTAGATCTTGGGTTTTTCTTGAATGGTTTCTTTCTCAGAATTCATATTTCGGTTGAGGACATTTGGAAGCAAAATGGCCGGGTTTTCTACAGTTGTAACACACAAGCTCACCTTGGGCATTCTTACCATCGGTTGAGGTTGAGGTATGGCCTTTTCTTTGAAAGTTTCTAGATCTTTGAAATGATGAGGATTTGGGTTGGAAAGATTTGCTGTTGGATTTTTGAGATCTCTTGAAATCCTTAAACTTTCTATAGTTTCTAGCGAAGGCAGCAAATTCATCCTCCTCCTCAAAAGGCATACTAGATGTGGTATTGGTTTGAACTGGTTGAGGCTGAGAGATTGAGGGAGAGTCATTGGTAGGTTGGCTGTTAAGCATAGAAGAACCAGTGAAGATCTCGGTCTGAGCTGGCAGAGATAAATTTTTAAATTGTTTTTGAACTCCACTCATCTGGTTGAGCTCTTCCTCATATAGAAACAAAGTTGACACAATATTCTGAATATGGGTAGTGTTCAAATCTCAGCATTTTTTCAAAATAGTGACCTTGACATGCTACAAATCTCCAAGAGAATTGAGGAATCTCATGTTCAGGTCTTTCATAGTGTAAACTCTACCTAAAGAATCACAATAATTACTCACCTCGCAGAAATGGTCGTACGTTTCCTTTAATGTTTCACTTGGGTTCTTCTTGAAGGACTCGAACTCAACAACACTTTTGTAGAGTCTGTTGTCCTTAGCCACTTGATCTCCTTAAAAATATCTGAGCAGGCTTTGCCACACTTGTTGAGCAGTCTCATAGCATTGTACTTGTTTGTACAGTCTATCATCAAGGCCTGAGGTTAGTATGTGCATATCTTTTCTGTCCATGGAAGCATAGATCTTGTCTTCCTCAGTCCATTATTCACGGGATTTTGGAACATAAGTTTCATAAACCTCGAATTCTTGTTCAAATGATTTATCGACATGATCCATGAGAGGAGTTTTGAGTGCTCTGGGTGTGGTGTTGATTTTTATGGGTGTCATGGGACCATCTCTGACTACAGTCATTAACATATCATCTATTGAATCCATATACCGCAAGATTCTGTTTTTCCATACTGGAAATTCGTTTTCATTCAACATGAGAATAGTCGCCATGTTCCATGTTTGCATGAGTTTTCCCGCCATCTTGGATTTGACAATTCAAGCGGTTAAGCTTGGAAAAATAGTTTTCGAAAATTGCTAGCTTTGATACCAATTGTTAGGCCCAACTGGTAGGAATCAGGCTAGAGGGGGGTGAATAGCCTGTTTAAAACTTTTTCAAGAAACACTTGAAATCTTTGAAAATGTTGATTCACTACTCTAGCTAACCGATGAGGCAAGTTTGCACAGCGGAATGAAAATGTCGGTTAGAGAATTTCTCAAACGGTAAGGTAAAGAGTTTCAAAAGGTAAGTTAAAGTTTCATGCAATTAGATAACTTTTCTTTTCAAGTAAGACAAACAAATAAGCAGTAACAAGAGTCAACAGGTTGTTGTGACCAGTTGAGAGATTATCAACCGGTTACAACAACATAAGAAATAAACAAACACACAAAGAAATAACACATTGTTTGAAGAGGTTCACAGTGTTAAATAACTGCTACGTCCTCTACCAAGTTTGGTCAAAACTTGGATTTGTGAAAGTGCACTGCTATTAATGGTTCCTAACTATTACAAGTTGCAAGCCCAATGATTGAAGGCTGCTAAAAGTAAAGTGACCTCTAATGGATCATGCTACAATAAAGACCAGGTGTTTTCTAGAGATGTGCTCACAAGTTGAGCTGATTTCACTAGGTGTGTGTGTGATTCAGTCAATGTGTTCCATTTGTAGTCTAGTTGAGGAACACAGCATGAATTGATTGAAGGTGTTCAGTGTATGTCCTACAGAGATGTCTAGATGTAGTGATGCGTGAATTTTGTAACATCTTTTGAGTCGCCACTTATTATTTATTTAGGAAAACAATAAGAAAAACCTTTTTGATTTTAAAGAGATTTGAGGGTTCGGGGGTTAAGTTATGGAATGGGTAGGTCAAGGAGAATCCATTCCACCCGATCCGAAGATCGGTCTTACCAATCAAGTATTCTCAATCTCTTTAATTTAACAATAAAATAAAGGAACAAGAAAACCCTAATCAATTTCTTGATGAGGAATGTCAGATTATATGCTTCGAGATCGCCTTCATCGGTTGAAGGACTCTAGGCTAATCCTTTTGATGGGATTACACTACTCTAAAAGCCAATAGAGAGAGATTGAGAAGAAGAGAAAAGAAATAAAGAATTTTACCTTGAGTTTAGGGAGTAACTGATTTAGAACATGGTTCTAAGATGGATTCTTAGTCGAGAAGTGATTCGAGCAGAGTTTCGACTCGATATGAGAGTCAAATCTTGATGCGGACAGAGCTTCGCCTCGGTCCTTTGATTCGGCTTTGATGTTTGTTTGATCAACAAGGTTGATAAATAAACTTTAGGTGATTTTAGGGTGATTTTTGTGAGTGATTTGAAGGAGTCTTTCGTGGAAAGAAACCAACAAATTGTGTCTGTTGTGTGTTTTCGTTCGTGGATCGGGGACCCTTCAATCTGAAACTGTTCTCTGAAATACTGACAGTCATTAGGTATTTATAGGGGTTTAGGAGGTAGAGGTGGAAAGGTAAAACACTCCTAGGAAGGTTCCAGAACTCAGATGTGATTGGGGAACCGTATTAGATGATGTTTATCAAAAAAAGAGTTTGAAACGGAGAAGGATTGTGATTCTGCACATCCTGTCGAGGGGTTATCTCGTGCGAGACACGCTATTCCGCGCGAGATAATGCAGTCTTTGGACAAATCTGCCCTCTTCAGTTATTCCGTTAGTCAGTTAGGTCCAAAACTAACGAGGTTAGTTCGAAATTTAACGAAACGTGACGAAATTGACATGCTTTTATCAAAACACAAAAGAGAGACAAAGAGTAGTGTAATCATGAATTATTGGTTCAGAATGGGGTGTCTACAGAGCCCCTCGACGACAGGTCTTATGAAAGAAGAAGTGTCGTCGATAGAAAAGACATCATTCTGAACATTGGGATGGTCGTGCCGCACGGCTGCCTACGTATCTCTAAGAGAGAATCAAACCAAACGTAGTTCGATTCCAAAACACTAAAAAATGCTATTTTAGGTATTTTTAAAAGCATTTTTTTGAAAATTGAAGAGGGATTTTTTTTGAAAAGGTAAAATCATACTGAGGAATCAAGGACCTGACCCAATTCTGAAGATACCTGTTTGTTAATGAAGTTGTTGAAGTGCGCCGCCCGAGGTTACTGACGTTGCTATTTTTGCCGAGGTCGCGGACTTGAAGTTTGCTGCCGTCACAGACTTTGAAGTTGTCGCCGAGGTCACGGACTTGAAGTTTGCTGCCGTCACAGACTTTGAAGTTGTCGCTGAGGTCACGGACTTGAAGTTGCTGCCGTCACAGACTTTGATGTTGTCGCCGAGGTCACGAACTTGAAGTTGCTGCCGTCACAGACTTTGCTGGTGTCGCCGAGGTCACGGACTTGAAGTTTGCTGTCGTCACAGACTTTGAAGTAGTCGGTTGAGGTGGACGTTCTGTCGGCCCCTATAATGCAAGGATATATGCATGCCAGTCTCGGATAGACCCGAATGATTCTTACCTTTCTGAACCTGTTAGCACATAAAGATTCCAAGTAGATTTTTTCAAATTTTAGTTGTTTAACTGGACTCACGTGGTGGTGCTCACGTCTGTTCGTGTAAATGGCCGGTTGGTCATTTTGATGGTGAGTTTATGTATGAATATATTGTGTATGGACATGTAGGGATATGTGTATGGATTTGTATTTGAGAGGGGTGAAATATATGAGTGAACTTGTGTTTGACAAGTTGGGACCAAATCAGAATTTGCAGAATTTGTTGCTAGTCAGCGATGATGTACTGTTTCTTCCTTGTTGTAGAATTTTGATGAGTAACCTTGTGTGAACACATCTAGGCTTGTTGAGAATATTCATTCTTACTTCTCCCTTGAGTCATGTCTCTAGGAGGCAAACGACTACAAATTTGTCGACTGTCGTAATGGCTTTATGTCCAAGGCCCTTTGCTGTCTCAAGCCCCAAGTTGCTTGCAAGTGGTAGATGACTTTATGAATAGGCTTCTGAGGCTGCTCTCTTGATTTAAAGATGATCGAAGAAGACTCTCCTTGTTGATTTGATTTGAAGAGGGTCGAATGATGTTTGATGAAGAAGGTTGAAGAATAGTCTCCCTTTGTCCTTGATTTTTTTTCTTAGTGACGCACCCTGGTTTTTGCCTAGACCGCCCTTTCGGGTTTTCAATCTAGCGGGCATCTCTTTTGCATCTTTCTCTCTCTTTTTTTTTGTGCTCTAACTTTTGCCTAGGCCGCTCTTTACGAGTTTTCAACCTAGCGAGCCATTTTTTTTTTGAAAAGTATGTTAACTCGAAGAGAACTCAGAGGAGAGAATCTTATTGAGGAGAGAGAGATGAGATCTCAAGTCAGTTCAGGAGAGATGAACTCCATTCTTTGGAAGGTGATTCAAGCATTGATTGTTTGGAGAAGTGTATTCTTTAATGATGAGAGGGAGAAGCAAAGAGGAAGGCTCCTACTGCAAATTTGAATATTTTGAAGAGTTGAAGTAGAGATTGACTGGAGTAAGAAAGGTGAGGAAGCCCCAGTTTTGATGTTTGGATTTCAAGAGTGTGCATGAGAGTGGCTAACAGGAAGCCCCTAGACTCAAAAAGAAACGCTACTTGGCTCAAGAATCTAGAAAAGTTATTCTATCTTTTAATGAATCGTGCATCATCTAGAAGTTTCTAAATAAGATTGAGAAGAAAGCCAATCATTAGTATGACTTAAGGGTAAATATTTTTCTTGATACTGAAAGTCTTCTTCACTTGTTGTAAGAGGGTGTTAAGGGAACCTCTTTTCTTTTGTTGGTATGGTATCGCTTGACTCTTCTTCTTTATGGGAGAGTGCTTCATGCGTTTTGAAGATTCACCTTTGTTGTGGGGTGATGAAAGCTTGAGAGTTTTTTTTTTTATTCTCTCAAAGCTTTGAATTGAGTAGCCCCCACTCTTCTTGGAATGAAGATTGATAGCAGCACCTTTGGTTTTCTTCATTTGTTGATTTTTTTTTTACTTTCAGTAGAGGTAATGTTTAGCCCTTAAGCTTCCTAAGGATAACTTTATTCTTAAACTCGCTTAGAAGTCTCTATTTTTTGCGATGATTTAGGGAAATGAAGGGTTCATTATTTTGTATGAATTAAATGATCACTACAAGGAATACCGGATTTAGAGACGGAAAATTAGAGACGGACGGAATCTGTAGCTAATTTGGCGACAGATTAGAGACAGAACCAAAAATCAGAGACGGATTCGGATTCCGTCTCTAAATTAGAGACGGATTCAGATTCCGTCTCTAATTCAGAGACGGAATATGAATCCGTCTCTAATTTAGAGACGAAATCTGATTCCGTCTCTAATTTAGAGACGGATTCAGATTCCGTCTCTAAATTTTTAGAGACGGGTTTTGTATCTGTCTCTAAAATAGAGACAGATTCAGAATCCGTCTCTAAATTAGAGACAGATTCAGAATCCGTCTCTAAACTTTAGAGACAGATTTTAACCCGTCTCTAATTTAGAGACAGATTTTTGAATCCGTCTCTAATTTAGTGACAGATTCAACATCCGTCTCTGAAATTTAGAGACAGATTTAGTATCCGTCTCTAAATTTTAATTTTCTTCTATATACTTTCATTTGTTTAGTTTTTTTCTATCTTTTTTTATATAACTTTTTCTAAAAAAAACCACTAATTAACAAAGGCTAAAATATTGTTTTCTAGTCAATAAATTTTTTTTAAAAAAATAAAAAATAAATATAGGGTAGTCCGTCCCTCTTTTGACTTTTCTTCTATATACTTTCATTTATTTAGTTTTTTTCTATCTTTTTTTATATAACTTTTTCTAAAAAAAACCACTGATTAACAAAGGCTAAAATATTGTTTTCTAGTCAATAAATATTTTTTAAAAAAATAAAAAATAAATTAGGGTAGTCCGTCCCTCTTTTAACTTTTCTTCTATATACTTTCATTTGTTTAGTTTTTTTCTATATTTTTCTCTATAACTTTTTATAAAAAAAATCACAGATTAACAAAGGCTAAAATATTGTTTTCTAGTCAATAAAAATTTTTTAAAAAAATAAAAATAGGGTAGTCCGTCCCTCTTTTGACTTTTCTTCTATATACTTTCATTTGTTTAGTTTTTTTCTATCTTTTTTTTATATAACTTTTTCTAAAAAAAACCACTGATTAACAAAGGCTAAAATATTTTTTTCTAGTCAATAAAAATTTTTTAAAAAAATAAAAAATAAAAATAGGATAGTCCGTCCCTCTTTTGACTTTTCTTCTATATACTTTCATTTGTTTAGTTTTTTTCTATCTTTTTTTCTATAACTTTTTCTAAAAAAAACCACTAATTAACAAAGGCTAAAATATTGTTTTCTAGTCAATAAAATTTTTTTAAAAAAATAAAAAATAAATATAGGGTAGTCCGTCCCTCTTTTGACTTTTCTTCTATATGGAATAAGGTATAGGTATATGACTTAGGGTATAGGGTATAAAATTTAGGGGTTAGGGTTTAGGGTATAGGGTATAGGATTTAGGGGTTAGGGTTTAGGGTATAGGGTTTAGGGGTTAGGGTTTAGGGGTTAGGGTATAGGGTTTAGGGTATAGGGTTTAGGGTATAGGGTTTAGGGGTTAGGGTTTAGTGTTTAGGGTATAGAGTATAGGGTTTAGGGTTTAGGGCATAGGGTTTAGGGTTTAGGGTTTAGGGTATAGGGTATAGAGTTCAGGGTTTAGGGGTTAGGGTTTAGGGTTTAGGGTTTAGGGTTTAGGGGTTAGGGTTTATTGTTTAGGGTATAGGGTATAGGGTTTAGAGTTTAGGGTATAGGGCATAGAGTTTAGGGTTTAGGGTTTAAGGTTTAGGGTATAGGGTATAGGGTTTAGGGTTTACGGTATAGGGTATAGAGTTTAGGGTTTAGGGGTTAGGGTTTAGGGTATAGGGTATATGGTATAGGGTATAGGGTTTAGGGTTTAGGGTTTAGGGGTTAGGGATTAGGGTTTAGGGTATAGGGTTTAGGGTTTAGGGTTTATATCCTAAACCCCAAACCCTAAACCCTAAACTATAAGCCCTAAACCCTAAACCCTATACCCTAAACCCTAAACCCTAAACCTTATACCCTAAAACCTAACCCCTATATCCTAAACCTTATACCCTAAACCCTAAACCCTAAACCTTATACCCTAAACCCTATACCCTAAACCTTAAACCCTAAACCCTATACCTTATACCATAAACCCTAAACCCTAAACCCTAACTCTGAGCCCTAAACCCTAAACCCTAAACCTTAAACCCTAAACTCTAAACCCTAAACTATAAGCCCTAAACCCTAAACCGTACACCATAACCCCTAAACCCTATACCCTAAACCCTAAACCCTAAACCCTAAATCCTAAACCCTAAACCATATACCTTGAACCCTAACCCCTAAACTCTAAGCCCCCAACCCCTAAACCCTACATCCTATACCCTAAATCCTAACCCCTAAACCCTAAACCCTAAACCCTATACCCTAACCCCTAAAGCCTAAACCCTATACCCTATACCCTATACCCTATACCCTAACCCTTATACATTATACCCTATACCCTAACCCCTAAACCCTAAATCCTATACCCTAAACCCTAAATCCTATACCCTATACCCTAAACCCTAAACCCTATACCCTAAACCATAAACTCTAAATCCTATACCCTATACCCTAAATCCTATACTCTATACCCTAAACCCTAAACCCTAAACTCTAAATCCTAAACCCTATATCCTTATACATTATTAAATTATTATTAATAAATTTAAAATAATTAAATTAATGAGTATTATTATTAATTAATAACATTATTATTTTTGATATTATGTATTATTACTAGATATTATTAATATTATTATTAATTATATAATAATAATTACTAATATATTCAATTATATAATTGAATAATTAACAATAACATCATTATTTGTCTTATTATTAAGTATTATTACTAATTACTATTTTCTTTAAAGATTAAATTATTGTTATTGTTAATAAGTATTTTTTTTATAATTTATTAATATCAATTATTACTTAGGTATATTAATATTTCTTAGAAGTTTAAATTATTAAATTATTATTAATAAATTTAAAATAATTAAATTAATGAGTATTATCATTAATTAATAACATTATTATTTTTTATGTTATGTATTATTACTAGTTATTATTAATATTATTATTAATTATATAATAATAATTATTAATATATTCAATTATATAATTGAATAATTAACAATAACATCATTATTAGTCTTATTATTAAGTATTATTACTAATTATATGATAATGTTATTATTCTTGATATTAGGCATACTACTATAACTAAAATTTTGAATAAATCAAATAAAAGCATGTAAATGTTTTAGATAACTTTTTATAAATTTCAGTAATAAAAAAAATCTAAATTATTTTTTCCTTTTCAATAAAAAATAACAAAAATTACTAATTATTATTAATACTATTATTAATATTATTACTGATTATATAATTAATATTAATATTAATTAATTAATTAATTATATAATTAATAATTTATTAATAAATATTATTAATAATAAATATTATTATTCTTAATATTAGACATAAATATTTTAGTTAGTGTATAATATAGTGTGAAATAAATATAAGTACGTGTGATGTGGCATTGTTTGATTGGATTTTAAAATTTCACGGGGATTATGGGCCAAAGCAAGATCTGGCCATTCAATACATTCGATCAAACGGCCCAAAACATTTCAAACAAACACAATTACTCCCTCACCCTATTTCTCTTCTCTCCCCATTTCACTCTCTCTTCAGTTTCAATCAAACGCCTGCGCCACCACCGTTTTCTCTCTCTCTCTCATTACCCTCAGCGTCCCTTCAATCACCGTCCCTTCAGCCTCCTCCGGCGCCTCCCTCACCGTCCCTTCAGCCTCCTCCGGCGCCACCACAGCCACCGCCGTCTCATTTCAATCACTGTCTTCGTTTTGATTCAACCGGAAAAAGGTAAAATGGAGAGAGCTACTCCGGTAAGGAAGCCTCACACATCCACCGCAGATCTGCTCACTTGGTCGGAAGTTCCTCCCACCGATTCACCTGCCAACGGTTCGGCCCGCTCTGCTGCCCAGGTCTGTTTATATATCTTTTTATTTTTTGAAATATGGTGATATTTACGATTTTTTACATGATTTGATTGTTTTTTGAGTGGAATTTGACAGACGTCGGATGGGATCAGTAAGGTGGTGTTTGGAGGTCAGGTAACGGATGAAGAAGTCGAGGGATTGAATAAATGGTCTGAGATCTGTCCTTTAATTCATTCTAAATCAATACTATATCTGAGTTTTTTGAAGTTGCTGGTGGATTGCGGTGGTTGCTGGTGGTTAGACGGTGGTGAATGGTTGCCTGTGGTTAGACGGCGGTGAATGGTTGCCGGTGGTGGAAGTTTGTGAGGACCGATTTGAGTATAAAAGAAGTTTAGGGGTGCAAAGTGTAACTATTAAGTATCAAGGACTGATTTGAAATTAATAAAAATTAAGGGACTGATATGAGAATAAGAAAAATTAAGGGATTGATTTAATATACATTTAAAAATATATATTAATATATTTTAAATATTTATATATATATTTAAAATATATTAATATATATTTTTAAATATATATATATATTTTTTTTAAAAAAATTATCAATTTAGACACGGACATATCTGTCGCTAATCTGTAGATGGTCATATCTGTAGCTAATTTAGACACGGACATATCTGTCTCTAATTTAGAGACGGACATATCTGTCTCTAATTTAGAGACGGCCATATCTGTCTCTAAATTAGAGACGGACATATCCGTCTCTAAAATAGCTACAAAATAGCGACGCCCAATTTAGCGACAAACCTGCACCCACGGAATAGCTACGGAACAAATCCGTAGCTAAACACGATTTAGCTACGGAATCTTCATTTTAGCTACGAAATTTGCCGTAGCTAAAATGGATTTTCCTTGTAGTGGATATTCATGAGGTAGAGCAACCTTAGGGAGAGTGTTTAGGATAAGAAAATTACTTTGATTAATGGAGAAATTGAAGAACAGACTCGATAGTTTAGAAGACACAAACTAGAGGAGGTGAGAAGTACTAGAAAGACAGAACGACTCTTCGAGTTCATACTTGGAAATTTAAAACCTAATCTACTTCTATCAAAGGAGAAAAGGAGAGGATAGTTGTAGCCCCAAAGTGGTAAGTGCAGCTTTCTTCTCGGAGCTTCATCTTCTTCATAGATTGCGAGGGAGAGGATTGTTGATGACGTTGGGGCGTTCTAAATCTCCATTGTCGAAGAGGTCTTGAATGATGTCCTTCAAGTGGTAGCAAGTGTTGGTGTCGTGGCCGGTAAAGTTGTGGTACTTGCAGAATAAGTGATGAGCATGATCAGGACCCACATCCTTGGGAGGAACACCTTCTCTTGTTCGAATCTTTCCTTCTTTCACGAGGGTGTCAAGGAGACTCTCTTGAGTGATTCCTTCGAGTTTGTCATAGTATATTTCCTTTCTTTTCTTCTTGGGAGGAGGAGTAGTAGGGTATTTGCCGGCGTTGGAATGGTTGAATCTATTAATGTAGCCATGATCCCAATATTCCTCTTGAGCTTGTAGGCGGGTACGAAGTGCTTTGATTTCTTCTTCGTAGTATTCCTTTTGTACTTGTAGACGGGTTTGAAGTGTTTTAACCTCTTCCTTGTAGTAATCGCCTTGGGCTCGTAGGCGAGTTTGAAATTGTCCCTCCATTTATCGTTGGAAGTGGGTAAATAAGACATGAACATGCACTCTGACCATTTGATTCACTTTCCCTTCTAGACGGGCCTTTAGATCATCGATCTCTTGTGTAGCTTGAGTGTTGGGAGGAGAAGCAGACATCGTGTCGAGCTTTGGCGAAGAACCTAGACGTGTAGCAACTGTGTTAAACCATGATCGAGTCCCAACAAGTCGGCTGAATAGGGTGAATGAAGGCTTGAAGGTTTTGGCCAAAACATGAAAAGACCGAACACTTATCTCGCACGGGACAAGTAATCTCGCGCGAGACAACACCACGGAAAGTCACAATTTTTTTTTATTTTAATCTTAATTTTGGTCGGACGAAAAATCCGTTTTGGGGGTTTCTGACATTCAGAATCCAAACCCAAGGACCTAGGGGTCGGAGTAATCTCAAGTAACATCAAGTTTCGTGCAATAATTTTGGTGAGAAATTTTTCTCTTTTTAGGGGCAAATCCGAATGGACAATCATAGGGACATTTCCGAAGGGATAATTCCGAAGCGACAATTTTTTGATTACTTTTTCATGGTTTATTGCACAAAACAAGATCTTGACAAGGGATTACAAGGACTCCAAGATCAAACCGACCGGTCACGGAGTGTCTTAAAAAGTCAATCTACATGATTATGTGGCGATGCAGGGCTGGAAGGCTAGGCTCCCCGCGATATGACAATCTAGATGGATTGAATACGCGGAGTGGGATAATCCAACTTCGGAGAGTCGGCGACTAGGTGGTTACCGTCATCCGTCCTTAGTGTGGGTCCCGGGTTAATCAAGTGTATGTAGTGCAATGACAGTTATAATATGAGTGCGCGTGTGTGAGAGTCAATTTAGGTGATAGAGAAAAATAGAAAGTTTTTTTTTTTGAAAACAAAGGAAAAACAGATAGTGGCCGCACCAAGTGGTTGCCTACGTTTCTCCCAATTTAGGAAGACTCAGGCCATCGTAGTTCCACTTAAAGGAGAGAGAGAAATAAATAAATTAATTAATTACAACTCCCGAATCCTTCATGGACCGGACTTTAAATTAAAAAACCAATCGCATGCAGGTATATAGTTTAAGTAACTAAAATTATTCTACCCTGCAAAATAAAGTTAGTACAAGCAAAATAGAAATAATACTCCCTCCGTCCCGGTAGAAGCGTCACCCTTTTAGGGGTGGCGCGCAAATTAAGGAAAAGTGTGAGAAGAAAAAATGTTGTGAGTGTAATTTAAAAATAGGAGAGAGAATTAGTGAAGGAAATAGTGAATTTTTAAAGTGTTGTGAGTGTAGAGGAGAGAGAATTAGTGGAGGGAATAGTGGATGGGATGATAAAATATTAATAAAAGTTTCCTTTTTAGGAAAGGATGACGCTATAAACGGGACGCCATTTTGGATAAAAAGTGACGCTTCGGCCGGGACGAAGGGAGTATTTATTTTTTGAATTTTCTAAATTTTTTTGAAAGTTTTTGAAACAGTTTTTATTTTTATTTTATTGTTTTATTTTTTTAAATTGGTTAACCTTTTTGAAGAATAGTCAACCAAAACTTACCCCCTTTTTTTTTTTCTTTATGCGGTCAAACCTTCAGAACAGTCAACCATGTACTCCCTCTGTCCCGATTTAAGGTTCTTACTTTTCTTTTTAGTCTGTCCCAAATTAAGGTTCTTACTTTACTTCTTTCCATAAATGGCAAGTATTTTATCACTATTCTCTCCACTCATTCTCTCTCCTACATTATTTTAATACTCACAACACTATTATAATTTACTATTTCCTCCACTCATTCTCTCTCCTATTTTATTTTCACACTCACAACACTTTTAATATAATATTTTTTTCTTCATCTTCGTGCAAAGTCAAACTCAGAACCTTAAAGCAGGACGGAGGGAGTATATATATATTTTTTTAAATTGGTCAACCTTTTATTAAGAAAAGACCACTAATGATGACCTAACCCCTTTTTCTTCAACTTTTGCGTCATAAGGGGAGGAACGTTTATTTTAAAATCATGTACTTATCTCCCACGAGATAAATTATCTCGTGATGGACAAGTATTCGGACAATATTATTTTTTGACGAAAACAGTACAGAAAAATTTCAAAAAATCCAGAAAAATCAAATTTTTACAGAAAAATAAAAAGATTGATAATACTCAATTGTGCGCAAGTCTAACCCTCTTAATTAATTGTCCCCAGCGGAGTCGCCACTGTAGCGATGCGTGAATTTTGTAACATCTTTTGAGTCGCCACTTATTATTTATTTAGGAAAACAATAAGAAAAACCTTTTTGATTTTAAAGAGATTTGAGGGTTCGGGGGTTAAGTTATGAAATGGGAAGGTCAAGGAGCATCCATTTCACCCGATCCGAAGATCGGTCTTGCCAATCAAGTATTATCAATCTTTTTAATTTAACAATAAAATAAAGGAACAAGAAAACCCTAATCAATTTCTTGATTAGGAATGTCGGATTATATGCTTCGAGATCGCCTTCATCGATTGAAGGGACTCTAGGCTAATCCTTTTGATGGGATTACACTACTCTAAAAGCCAATAGAGAGAGATTGAGAAGAAGAGAAAAGAAATAAAGGATTTTACCTTGGGTTTAGGGAGTAATTGATTTAGAACGTGGTTCTAAGATGGATTCTTGGTCGAGAAGTGATTCGGGCAGAGTTTCGACTCGATATGAGAGTCAAATCTTGATGCGGACAGAGCTTCGCCTCGGTCCTTTGATTCGGGCTTTGATGTTTGTTTGATCAACAAGGTTGATAAACAAACTTTAGGTGATTTTAGGGTGATTTTTGTGAGTGATTTGAAGGAGTCTTTCGTGGAAAGAAACCAACAAATTGTGTGTGTTGTGTGTTTTTGATCGTGGATCGGGGACCCTTCAATCTGAAACTGTTCTCCGAAATACTGAAAGTCATTAGGTATTTATAGGGGTTTAGGTGGTAGAGGTGGAGAGGTAAAACACTCCTAGGAAGGTTCCAGAACTCAGATGTGATTGGGGAACCGAATTAGATGATGTTTATCAAGAAAAGAATTTGAAACGGAGAAGGATTGTGATTCTGCACATCCTGTCGAGGGGTTATCTCGCGCGAGACACGCTATTCCGCGCGAGATAATGCAGTCTTTGAACAAATCTGCCCTCTTCAGTTATTCCGTTAGTCAGTTAGGTCCAAAACTAATGAGGTTAGTTAGAAACTTAACGAAACGTGACGAAATTGACATGCTTTCATCAAAACACAAAAGAGAGACAAAGAGTAGTGTAATCATGAATTATTGGTTCAGAATGGGATGTCTACACTAGTGAATGTGAGGACTTGAATTGAATGCCTTGAACTTGAGTGTTTGAGGGTTGATAGTTCTTGGCAGCTCACTCTCAAGGATTTTAAACGCACCAACCATCTTCAATGCTCAGGGAAAGCTATTTATAGTGTGCTTCAAAAAGGAGTCGTTGTCTTTGAAGAGATTGTAATGATGACTTGGACTGGCAGGCATTAAATGGGAGTATCTTTTCATTTAATGCCTGAGATTTGATAGAGAAGATTTCCATTGAGTAGTTGAGGTGTTGTGAGTATTGATAACTTTGACATTTCACTTTGAGATTCTGACAGTAGCAGGAATGTCTTTTCAGCATGCTGCTTTACCAACTTCAGCTAAAGTTGGGGGCTGAGTAGTTGGGAGCAATAAATGCTTCGGCTAGCTGAAGGAAGCTTGTAGGATAAGCCAGGGCCGGTTAGGGAATGAAGGACATGACCGGTGAGAGATTACATCGGTCAGGCAGATGACCGGTTAGGCATGACTTACCGGTTGAGTGGTCAACCGGTTAGAGAAGCTTCTTTACCAAGTAAACACATTTGCTGATGGAAAAATCTTCAGGTCTTCAAGTCTTGAGAAAATTACATTTAAACAACACTGGGCCCTAGCACTAAGGAAACCTAGCATACATAGAAAAGTTCTATATGGACTAATTAAAATTGGGGGTCCTCAATAATGCTCATAATGATTGGGATTAAGCAATTTCAAATCTAAACATATATTTGACTAACAAAATCATATTAACTATTATCTTTATTTTTTTCAATATTTTAAATTTACTAATTATTTTTTGTTAAAAAAAAACTAAATATTTGAATTTGGATAATTTTTTAATAAATTATGATAACATAAGAATTAAAAAAAATTACAAGATTTACGTTAAAAATTAATTAATTTTTTTTTAAAATGATAATTTTTTATATTTATAACATTTATTTTACAAGATTTACGTTAAAAATAATTATTTTTTTAAAAAATACTATTTTCTTTAAAAATACAATTTTTTTTATATTTATAACATTTTTTAAACATATTTTAAAAATTATAAAAAAATTACAGCTTTTCACAATATATTATATTTTCAAAAAATATTATTTTTTAAAAAATATTTTGTAACGGTCATCAATTTTTAAAAATTTACATTTCAGTCCTTAATAACTAATTTGCATTTCAATTTAGTCCCACTTATCCAGCACATGCGTGGCACATGTCACTTAACTGGCTTTTCTAAAAAAATCCGTCAAAAAGCCCTTAATTGACGAAAAATTTAGAAATTGAGCCCTGATTTGACAAAATTTAGATATGGGGCCCCGTTTCGAGACCACCCCCACGACTTCAGGCCCTAAATTGTCATTTGCCCAACAAAAAAAATACCTTTTCTCCTGCGCCTCTATCATTTGGCCGAGAAAGGCTTGGCATAATTTAATTTTTATTTAATTAAAAGATGCACAAATATTCTTGCTATCTCTATTTATCAAACCTTTTGTTTTGTAAGTATCTAATGACATGTAAAAAACAAACTGATAAAAAATATTTAAAGATAAAATTTTTGAAAAAATAAATATTCATTCTAGTTGTTCTTTTGAGTGCCAATGATGGTGATTTAGAGAATCCACTGTGCGCGAATTTTTATTTACTTACAAAAATATCATCGTGTACGAATTTTCACTTAATTACAAAAATACTATCGTACATTTTGAAAATATGTTTTTCAAATTTTTAGAAAAACGCAGTTTTTATAAGAACTACTCAATTTTTTTCCATTAAGATACTTAACGAAATTGTAGTTGTTATGAAATTATGGAAATATTACATGCATTTAGATATTTATATTATTTCCTCATTTTTTCCATTAAGATAATTAACTAAATTGTCGTTGTTATGAACATATATCTTGGGACGGAGGAAATAATATAAAACCTTTAAATGCATGTAATATTTCTATATTTTCATAACAACCACTATTTAGTTAATTATCTTAACGGAAAAAATGAGGAAATATTATAAATATCTAAATGCATGTAATCTAAAGTAATATAAAGACAGGATAGTCTTGGAGCCAAAATGCCAAGGGCAGTTTGGTAATTTCACACGATGGCAAAACTGAAGATATTCCCCGAATATGACACGTGGCATGTTCTGAATGGATGAAATTTGGCGCGTGGGGTACACGCGCCAGTCTAGGCGCGTTACGACAGCCAATTTTTTTTTTTTTGGAAAATGCCACGTGGCGGCATCTGATTGGCTAATTTTATTTCAGGTTTTTTTTTTCCACCCGTTTTTTTGACCTCCATTATTTTATAATAAATTAATTTTTTTTAAAAAAAAAATTACACCAAAATTCATAATTTTTTTTTCTCTATAAATAGAGTCTATTTTTGTTTGATTTGGACACAAAAAAAAATTCCTCTTTTTAAATTAAAATTTCCCCCCTTTTTTTTACCTCAATTATTTCATAATAAATTATTTTTTTAAAAAAAAAAAATTTACACCAAAATTCTTAATTTTTTTTCTCTATAAATAGAGTCTATTTTCGATTGATTTGGACACAGAAAAAACCCCTCTTTTTAAAATATAAATTTCTTAATTACCCTTTCTTAATTTTCCTTTTTGAATTTTTCAATATTTTTTTGTGAAAATTAATTAAGTGTTAAGTATTTTTTAATTATAAATGATAATAATAATTATTTTACTAATCATAAAAATAAATAAATTAAGTTTGAAGTATCATTAATTTTTTAAATAAAATTACAAAACTTTGAATGTTCGTCTATTATATATAAAAAGTTAACATAATTAATGTTGGTTTAGCTGCTAAAAATAGGAAAAAAAATCTATTAAATTTTTGTCTATTACTATCATATACTAACATGGGACATAAAAAAAATTACACCAAATTCATAATTTTTTTTTCTCTATAAATTGAGTCTATATTCGTTTGATTTGGACACAAAAAAAAAAAACCATCTTTTTTAAATGAAAATTTCACCCCTTTTTTTTACCTCAATTACTTCATAATAAATTAATTTTTTTAATAAAAAAAATTTACACAAAAATTCTTAATTTTTTTCCTCTATAAATAGAGTCTATTTTCGTTTGATTTGGACACAAAAAAAACCCTTTCTTTAAAATATAAATTTCTTAATTATCATTTCTTAATGAATTATCGTCAATGTGTGTTAATAGCTGTCCGTGCATCGCACGGGGGTACTGCTAGTATTTCCATAATTTCATAACAACTACAATTTCTTTAAGTATCTTAATAGAAAAAAATTGAGTAGTTCTTATAAAAAATGCGTTTTTTTTTAAATTTGAAAAACATACTTTCCAAATGTACTATAGTATTTTTGTAAGTAAGTGAAAATTCGTACACAATGATATTTTTGTAAGTAAATGAAAATTCGCGCACAGTGGATTCTCTAAATCACCATCATTGGCACTCAAAAGAATAATGACCGACACTCAAATACGCTATTACTGACACTCAACAAACAATCCCACTAACACTTCAAAGCATTATCACTAACAGTATTAATAATAACATTTACACTAATAAAATACTCCAACCGTCTCACAAATATATCAAAAAAAAAAATTTTGGGCGTCCTACAATAATCTATACTTTTTCAAAATAGAAATGAGACCCACTTATCTCTACTCACAACGCTTTTTAAATTTACTATTCTCTCCACTCATTCTCTCTCCTATTTTACTTTTGAGTGCGTCTGGGGAGAAACGCGTTTCTCCGTCGCGTATGGAGAAACGGGGCTTATTATGTCGCGCGACATAAGTAGCCAGTTTCTGGATATCCTTTACAAAGCATCTGGATATCCAGAAGCTTTGAAATGGATATCCAGAAGCTTTGTAAAGGATATCCAGAAACCAAGTATTTTTCCGGATATCCTTTACAAAGCTTCTGATATCCGAAGCTTTGAAATGGATATCGGAAGCTTTGTAAAGGATATCCAGAAAAATATTTGGTTTACGGATGTCCTTACAAAGCTTCTGATATCCTTTTCAAACTTACTGATATCTTTCCAAAGCTTCTGGATATCCAGAAGCTGATGAAGTGATATCCAGTTTTTGTGGCTATGTATGTCGCGCGACATAACAAGCCCCGTTTCTCCATATGCGACGGAGAAACGCGTTTCTCCCCAGATTTTGTGTTTACTTTTACACTCACAACACATTACCTTTATCACTTTTTATCTTAATCTCCGTATCGGGCCAAAAAATTTATATATTTATGGAACGGAGGGAGTACATGTATTGAATTTTTATAACCAATACTGACAGTGCCAGTTTAGTTCCAGTGATAGTGATAGTGATAGTGTGTATGAGTGTTAGTAAAGTACAAGTATTAGTTTGACACTATTTGCCTACATACTTCCATTTATGTACATTTGTGGGAGTAATCCATTTACAAATATTCCATATTCAATTCCACGTGAAACAATTCAACAATATTCTTTGAAAAATATTATGGTATTTAATTTAATTTAAAAAGTAATTAATGTCATAATACTACTGCCATTTATAGTACGTAATTCCAAATGTATTGTTTTTTTTATTTTGATAATCTAGGAAATCTAAGTCTTAATTATGTTTTATAAATATCTTACCATAATAGATTAAAAAATCGTGTTTATATATATCTTCCTTCTTCACTCAATCTTCAAACAATCAACAAAGGGAATTAAAGATGAAGCACATCACACAGTTTGCTACTCTTCTTCTTCTCCTGCTTGTCATCATTTCAGGTACTCCGTTCATATTCATCTTGGTTGAGAAGAATGTATGTGAAATTTGTTTTCATTTGGTAATTGTTTTTGTAAAATACTTTTTACTTGTTTGTATCTATTTGAAATCACAATACAATTATTTAAATTTAAAAAATAAAATTATTTTTTAGAAAAACCAAAATAGGATGTGATGATTATTTTTCGGGACGAAAGGAAAGGAGTATATGATTTGTTGGAATGCATAGATCTCTCGCATAGTTTTCTAATCCTACATCATTCATGCCCATTAATTTTCAGATTGAGATAAATGTTTTTCCGTAATATAGTACTTCCTTTGTTGCAGAGTAAAAGTTCTACCTTGATTATTATGTATGATAACTTTTTATTAAAAAAACAATAAGAAATGTGTGAATATTTCAAGTGGATTAATAATATATTTGTCCTAAATACTATTCATTTTTCAAGTGGGTAAATTTATGTTGAGTATTGTTTTTTTCATAATTATACAGGTATTATAAGGACAAAGTTGTCCAAAATATTTTAATCATTTTCCATTTCGAAATTAAGAATTTGCATGTAGGATGTGTCAAAAAGGAAAGTATGATTCTTATTTTGAGACGAAGGGGTTATGTAGTTTTTATGCTATATAAAAAAAAAAGACTTGTAGTGAAGAAATGTTATTTTTGGACAAACAAAAAAATGACTAATTGTTGGGTACCTATTGTTGTAGGTAACGAAATGATGCTTGGAAATGCATCCAAGGATGAATGGACCTTAGATTACGGGAAAATATGTAGTGAGATCATTTGCGATGAAGACTGTAAGGACGGGAAATTATGTAGTATGACAGTTTGCAGTGAAGAATGTAAGGCCAAGAGGGGACCTTCTGCTCAAGGACGATGTAAACTTATTGATACTTGTTACTGCAATTATCAGTGTTAGTTAATTTATTTTCATTATTATTAATTATAGTTGATTTGAGATAATTAACTTAATAAACAATACTTTTGTATTTTACTGATAATTCAACGATTATAAATTATTAGAATTGACATCATCATGATATCATCATGATGTTACCAAATATACATAACTGTTGAATGACAAATAATGATACATGATAATATGATATACTCCCTACGACCCAAAATGTTTGTTCCATTTGATTTTTTAGTTGAACTTTAACCACAAATATATGACAATTTAATTATGTTCATGAAATTCTAAAAATTCTTATTGATTCACCATTAATAATATTATCAACAACCACTTTTAGAATTTCATGAACATGATTAATCTCTCATAACTTTTAACTTTGTGGTCAAAGTTCAACAAAAAAGTTAAATGGGACAAACATTTTGGGACGGGGGGAGTACAAAAATAGTTAATGCAGTAGAAGTATATAGTCAAAAATTAACAATAATTTTTATAAAATAATTAATAGTTTTGAAACTATTAATATCATTTTTCTTTCTTTTACCAATCATTCGCTCAATTTTGACCAAAAATAGACCGATTCAGGGACCTGTTTGAATTGATTTATAAAATGAAATAGTGCAATCACACTACTCTCATCCCGCGAATTTTTTTCCAAATAATCCCGTTTTACTTTTTTATTTATCAAAATGACTTACTGTTCAAACTATTGCCCGGAATGTCCTCTTTTTTGAAACTGGTCAAACTCGCTACACGGTGTAGCGAGTTTAGGGCAATTAATTAGGCCGTTGGGAAATTAATTACGACATTTAATTAAACGAAACTCGCTACACGGTGTAGCGAGTTTGTATTAAACTCGCTACACCGTGTAGCGAGTTATTTAAAACCCTTTTCACCAGTTTACGTCTTCATTCAAACAATCTCACAGAAAAAAAAAAAATTACATCAGTCGCTGCCGCCGAGAGAGAAGAAGGGAAGAAGAAGAAGAAGCACCGATCAACCAAACCAAGGAAGAATTTGTCAAGTAATTCAACCTTTTTTTAATTGTAAGTTTAAATTTTTGTATTGTATTAAATTTTTACTTTGATTTTATTATTTATTTACTTATAATTTATAATTTTTTTTATTTTTTATATGATGTTGTAATTGCATTTTGATGACATTGTTTATACACAAATTAGTCTCAAGGAATTTTTTTTGATTTTTTTTATTATTTATTTACTTATAATTTATAATTCAATCAAGGGAATTTGTTATTATATTTAGTTTTTTTAATCCGAATTTTTTTATTATTTATTTACTTATAATTTATAATTTTATTATTTATTTACTTACAATTTAGGATTTTTTTTTATTTTTTTTGATGACATTGTTAATCCGAAAATATGAATGTTTGTTTAATTACTCTCTAGTTTTTTTTTGTTATTAAATTTAGTTTTGTTGTGGCGAAAAAATGAGATAGTAATGTTTATTAATTTACTTGCAATTTAGAAATTTTTTTTAGTGAATTCGATTAACACATCTTGGTTGATGATAACTAGGCATGAGCAAGAAGTAGGCATATCAACATATATAACCTAATTGTAGGATCGTTTTAGAAAAATACTCAAATTCAATTAATGTGCACCCGAAACCGAAACCGTTATTAAGAACCCAAATTTGGATATGTTTTTAAGAAAAGCTATCGGGTGAACTTTCACATTAGTAATCTTGCTAGCACTTCTTTAGTAAGTATTTCCATTCATTAATAAGATAGGTCTACCCCAAATTTGGATCCCTTCTCCTTTGTTTTTTAAAAAGATAAATAAAAATTAAGAAGTATACATTCTTAAGACGTTGTAGGTATAAATAATAGGATATGAATTATTAGTGAGATAGCAAAATAGGATAGAAATTAATATACCTATAACAACATCCCTAATCTCATATACTTATATCCCAAACCCTAAACCCTAAATCAGATAGGTCTACCCCAAATTCTTAAAATATGATTTATTGTTCAAACTTTTTTTATAAAAAAAAAACTTCATCCTTTTTTTCAAAAACGCATGATGATTACTTTTGAAGTATTACTTAGTATATAGGCTGGAAACCAAGAACTTCCCCACAGGCACTTCTTGGAAGTGTGGGATAACTTTGGATTACAATGCCACATACTAGTAATTACACTTTTTGTATTCTTTTATTTATTTTCTTGCCTTATAGAACAATAACCAACCTTGATATTGAAATAAATAGATGGAAGCGTTCATTGATCCCGGGCCTATCGATACATTCTGTTCCGACCCGGCATGCGGACCATGTGGCTAGGTATATTTGGTCCGGTGGCCGGTTTCTAGTCCCCTCGTTTTCGTCATGGTGCCGCCTTGCCAGCGTATTAGCTCCCTGTCATATTATTGAGACCGGCAGAGTGCGGATTCGGTGGAGTACACTACATAGGCCTGGATACAGCACGATTTTGCATTGCAGGAGGCCTTGATCGAGAGATGGCGTCCGAGACCCATACGTTCCATCTCCCGGTTGGTGAGATGACGATCACCCTACGGGATATCGGCATGATTTGCGGGTTGCCGATTGATGGGGATCTTTGTTGCGATGATGGGTTTCCGGTACATATAGGCGGCGGGCCGAGTGTCGAGTATTTAGGGGCCGTCCACGGAGACGGAGATATAGATGGGAGCGATGCAAGCTCCGTGGATTACTGGCGTTTCACACACTTTAGTGACCTCCCCGATGATCGCTCCGTGAGATTGTGGATCGGTACGTACGGGCTTATATCTTGCTTGCCTTGGGTTCTACGATCATGCCTGATCGTACGAACAACAAGGTTAAGCTATGTTATCTCCCGCTGCTTAGGGATGTTTCTAGGGCCAGGGAGTACAGTTGGGGGAGTGCTACGCTTGCTTTCCTGTATCGAGAGTTATGTAGTGCGACAGACCCTCACACGAGACAGTGCGGAGGATATCTCAACGTTCTACAGGTATTTTATTTCATTTTAATGTTCATTATGGGCTTCGGCGCTTATACGAGTGGAAGTGGGTGGGGGGTGGGACTGGGGGTGCCGGAGGGGGTGGCTGGGGGGGTGGCAGTGGGGGTGGCTGGAGGGGTGGCAGTGGGAGTGCCCAGGCAGACCCTTCCCCTGGACCATCCACTATGGGCTTCGGCGCTTATACGAGTGGAAGTGGGTTGAGGACTCCTTTATCACATGCAGGGTTCCATGGTTTCGTCGATCCGGCTCAGATGACCCCTGAACAACAGCAACTGCAGGAACAGATGCTTAGAAGAGGGTCTCGGCTCCGGAATCCGCCTGATCCCTACACCCCGTCTTACTATGATAATAGGTAGAGAGTTCACTTTTGTTTTTTTATTATTACGTAATGAAACTTTGTTGTATTGGTTTAGTTTTTATTTGAATGTTTTTTATTTGTATTGAACTGTACTATTAGTTTACTTTTTATTTGAATGTTTTTTATTTGTATTGAAACTTTGTAACTTTGTACTATTAGTTTAGCTTTATATTTGATTTGAATGTAATTTTCCAATTTCTAAAAATGATTTTAGTTATTTTAATGAATATTTGAAAATTATAATTGATGATAGTTATTTTAATGAATATTTAAAAATTATAATTGATGATATTTATTAGATTAGGGAGTAATAAAATAAAAGTTTATTTTCCATTTAAGTTTTAAGGTTCAATTTATGTTTAGCATAATTCCAAAAAAAAATGTTCAAATGTGCTACTGTGTAATTATTGCGGGACGAATCAAAAAATTGTATTTATTGGGCCAAAATTGGAGTGGCCGCCCTTGTTCTTCGGCCAAGGCAAGGCAGCTTTGGTGGGCGCCCAAGTTCTTTAAAATCGCTACACCGTGAAGCGATTTTCACTAAACTCGCTACACGGTGTAGCGAGTTTAGTGAAAATCGCTTCACGGTGTAGCGATTATAAATGAACATTTCCATATTCCAGCGTTAGTTTCTGTAAAAGGGAGCGTCCGCTCCCAATGTGGCGGAGCATCCGCTCCCAAGCTGCCTGTAATGTAATATGTACCTTTTTTTTGCAATTATGCCAAACATAAATTGAAACTTAAAACTTAATTAAAAAATGAACTTTTTTTTATTACTCCCTAATTTAATAAATTTCATCAATTATAATTTTTAAATATTCATTAAAATAACTAAAGTCATTTTTAGAAATTGAAAAATTACATTCAACTCAAATATAAATTACATTGGACTTTTCAAGTTTAATGAAAACGACATAAAATAAAACTGAAACTGAAACTGAATCCAATTCAAGCCAAACATAAATTACATTAAAAACATTCTGCTACTCCCTAAGGTTCGGGCATCTACGACGATTGTGCCCTTCCTGATGGCATGATGAACACATACTCTTCCGTTTATCTGCTTGAAAGTCCATAGAATTACGAAAGCGTCTTGATCTAGGTCGTTCGGACTTCGCAGAACGTCGAAGTAGGGGATTAGGGAAGAAACTAGGCACCAAACCATCCACGCCCCAATAGTCCTCATGCTCGATTGGTTCGAATGTCCCCTTCCATGTCTTGTAGTATTCCCCAACGGTGTAATATTCAGAAACGAAATCTCGACCATCAATATTTTGTGCAGAACAACAAGCAAGGAGATGGGAACAAGGCATGCGATAGGCAACCCATTTACCACATGTGCAGGTGCGCTCATTAAGTCGGACAATCTGTATATTTCCTCCGTGATCACCCTGACGTGCGGTTGTCACTTGATACACCCCCATTTCGTGATTGTTGAACCTCCTGACGTGATATGTTGCCGCTTTTCTGGTGTTCTTCAAGTAGTGATAACTGACTTTCTGGCTTGTCGGGGATTGATGTTAGGGTTATCAGGATTACCTCTTAAGGCATTGATTGAAAATCCATGCCTTACTTGAAAGTACTCCACACAACGATAGAAGGCAGTTTCAACAATTGCTGTGATTGGCATCCCACGAGCTCCCTTCATCACACCATTGAAAACCTCAGACATGTTGGTAGTCATGATGCCATACCTGTAACCACCATCGTGTGCCAATGTCCATTTTCTAGCATCCAAATGCTGAAACCATGCAATTGCCTCGGGCTTAATTCCACGGATACTCTCTAAGATAGATTTCAATTTTCTATCTTGAGTTGCTCTACCCGCTCTCCGCAACGTATACTTCAACCATTCCCCTCTATACTTTTCCAAGAAATTTGCTCGCATATGTCTCAAGCAATATCGATGATGCACGTTTGGCCACCACGTATCTTCACCTACAGTCTTCAGAATGCCCCAATGACGGTCAGATATCAAGCATACTTCACGACTCTTGATAATATGCTTGCAAACCAGGTATAAGAACCAACGCCAGTTCGGCCAGTCCTCCTTTTCAACAACGGCAAAGGCAAGCGGAAGTATGCTGTCTTGGGTGTCAACACCCATGGCAATCAGTATTACCCCTTTATATCTACCATGCATAAATGTTCCATCCACAGAAATGACTGGCCGACAATGAGAGAAAGCTTCAATGCAAGGCCCAAATGCCCAGAATACCTGTCGAAACATGGAGGCTTCACCGACAGGAGGAGGAGGTGTAGAGTACTCAATAATTGTCCTCGGATTGTATTTTTCAATGGCTGCTAGGACGCGGGGTAACCTCTTATAAGATTCCTCCCAATCTCCAAAAACCTCTGCAATGCCCTTCTGCTTTCCACACCATGCCTTCTTGTAAGTAATTACCTTGTCGAACCTACTAGAGATGTGTGCAATAATGACTCCAACCTTGACATCTGAATCGGCCTTAATAACACCAACGACTTCCCGACCGATAAACTTGGCATCTAGATTGGGGTGATCTTGACTTGCTCCAGAATATAAGCAGCAGTGAGGAGCCTTATACTTGGTCACTTCCCAATAGCCAAACTTCTTCCTACTCACACGAACATAAAAATGACATGGATAATTATTTAACAGACACTCAATTACCCATGTGTTCGGTGTGCTCTTTCTTACCCTGAACCTGCGATTGTTTTTAATATGGATCCTTTTCATATCAAATTGTGCCTCGTTCTTGCCAGGAAAGCGTATCCCTTTAGCAATCGGCTATTGTTTCGAATCCCAAACTGGAAAACTATGTGCATGATCGTAATCAATCAAGCCTTGTTCTTGTCGAGCAGATGTACCAATATCACTGTAAAAGGGATATCTCGCTCTCTCATATCTTCGATTTTGCGGCACTTCATAGTGAACAAGAGGTGCTTTCACATCATCATCAATCGGCCCATCATCACCGGCTCCCAAATCGACATCAGAATCACTACTACCCTCCTCATATTCATCATCATCATCCTCTAGCATTGCATCTACATCAGTGTGCACTTCCTCTTCTTCATAGTCAACATCATAATCATCATTAACGTGATCATTATGCCCAAATGCCCGATCATCATCATGAACATGATAATTATGGCCAAATGCCCCATCATCATAATTTGGTGTTTGAGTTGATACAAGAGTTTGGGAACTTGGACCAACCCCATCATCACGGTTACCAGTTGGAGAAAACCTGAAAGTACTCTCTGTGTCTTTGTGTTTCAAACTCTGGATTGGATCGATTTTCAATTAATTTTACAACAACATACAAACCGCAAATTTCCAATCCCCCCAAATTTAGCAAACTGATCGAACATTACATCCATACACGCATCATCTTCAATACGGAAAGGAAAGTACTCACCAATCCCGCTATCAAAAGAATGAGGGCATCTGTAAATGACTTTCAAATCAAATTGAGACCGATCTAAGTTCGCCTTTTTATATAACTCATCAATCAACTCATTGTATTTCCATTGGCTATTACCCCTTATTGCACATTTTGGCCCCTTTTTGAAATGAGGACCATCAAACGGTTGTTCATCATCACCTCCCCAATAACACATAAAAATGATTGGACCCCCGTTCATATTTAACCCTACATTATGAAATCAAAGTGTTAAAACCTACATAACAAAACTCTTACATTTATTATATCTACAATATAATAAAACACAGTTAAATCATTAAATTTTATATCTAAACACAAGTCAAAATAATAATTAAGATGATGTTAATTTACCTTGATTCTTGTTGATCTTCAACAATTCTGATGAAATAAAAGAGAAGGCTGAGAGAAAGAGAGAAAGGTAAGAGAAGAAATAATAATTGAGAGAAAGAGAGAAAGGTAAGAGAAGAAAACAAAAACTGAGCTGAGAGAAAAAGAGAAGGCTGAGAGAAAAAGAGAAAAAGAGAAGGCTGTCAGAACCACGTGAAAACTGCTATTTGTTGCTGTAAAGTGCTTTGTTTTTACTTAAACTCGCTACACCGTGTAGCGAGTTTCAATAAAGCTGAATTAAACTCGCTACACCGTGTAGCGATTTCAGCTTTATTGAAACTCGCTACACGGTGTAGCGAGTTTAAGTAAAAACAAAACCCTTTACAGTGAATGAACATTTCAAAATTTTTTACTTCTTTTTGTTTTTTCATTCGCGAAGGCATTTTGAACAATAAATATAGGTTAATTTATGTATCATAATGAATATCTAAAAATTGTTACTTGAAGTACATATAATGTTGTAACAATAACAACTTTTAAATTTTAATTTGGACAATTAAATCAGCTTCAAATTTTTGCTCAAAATAGCTTCGTAGTAACATCAAAAAAAAAATTTCGTTCGCGAAGCTATTTTGAGCAATAATTATAGGTTAATTTAGATATCATAATGAATATCTAAAAATTGTTACTTGAAGTACATATAATGGTGTAACAATAACAACTTTTAAATTTTAATTTCGACAATTAAATCAGCTTCAAATTGTTGCTCAAAATAGCTTCGTACTAACAAAAAAAATTACATGTGTTAAAAAAATAATGACATGTGGTCAATTTTTTTTTTATAAATATTTATTTTTCATATTTTAAAACAAATGATAACATAGGAAATCTTACATAAAATTACAAAAAATAAATATTTTCAAGTTAGTGGCCACATCCCGGCCACATAGGAAATCTTGCATAAAATCACAAAAAAAAAATATTTTCGAGTTAGTGGCCACATCCCGGCCACATAGGAAATCTACATAAAATCACAAAAATAAATATTGTCAAGTTAGTGGCCACATCCCTACCACATAGAAAATCTTACATAAAATCACAAAAATAAATATTTTCAAGTTAGTGGCCACATCCCGCCACATAGGAAATCTTACATAAAATCACAAAAATAAATATTGTCAAGTTACATGTCCAATAACGAAATTAACAAATTCTTGGGAAACACCTTAAAAACATTGGAAGTAACAATGTTAAGTATTTTTGATGAGCGCGAGGGGCCCAAACAACAGCCTAATAGATCAACAAAACAAAACATTTATAACAAAATGTTAAGGAATATAATCTTAGGGAGTGTAATGTTAAGAAAAATATTTCATACCTTAGTCGATATAAGAACAAAGACCAACACCTATGTGACTTCCGCCCTCACTATCTCTCATCACTTTATCAGCAATGTAAGCATCAATGGTATCAGTAGGATCCTTCAAAACCAAATGCACAGAGCCATGATCACTTCGATTAAACTCCTTCACAACCACAACAACCTAATAGAACAAAAAATATAATGATCAATTATTTATAAATTTCAACCTTAACTATAATTAAAATAAAATAATATACCTGTTCCACTCTCTCATATTTTTGGCAATTCTCCTTGATCATTCTCAAGGGATAATAAGTACCCTCTGCAGTGAGATAGTCCATCGCAGAAAGCCAAGCTTTGCCCTGAAAATCATCATCTTCCACCGGCTCTTCAAGTTTTTACGTATGGCCTCTTGGGTCGGCGAGCGGGGTCCACGAGAAACATGAGCTTTTCCGTGCGATGCCGACGCATGGCGGCTTTGTGCTTCACCACGGGACCAGGTTTGATATGACGCGGTGGAGATTTTCTCTCTCGTTCGATTTGAGGCGGTGGAGACGGTGGAGATTGAAACTCTCGTTCAATTTGAGAGAGATTAGATAGACGATTGGAGGTTTGACCGGGATGTCCTGAAAGAGGTTTTCGTCCAAGATACCAGCGGGGTTTTGATGGATCCATTTTGAGAGAGATAGATGAAAGATGGACTTAAGAAAGAAAGAAAGAAAGAAAAGGGAGAACTGGACTGAGAAAGGAAGAGAATGGTATGTTTTGTTGGGACTGACGGAGAGGGATAAGTAGGGGTTTGGAATATATTAAACTCGCTACACGGTGTAGCGAGTTTGACTTAAATCTGGTCAAAACTCGCTACACCGTGTAGCGAGTTTCGTTTAATTAAATGCCGTAATTAATTTCCCAACGGCCTAATTAATTGCCCTAAACTCGCTACACGGTGTAGCGAGTTTTGACCAACCCTAGTCAAACTCGCTACACGGTGTAGCGAGTTTCAAAAAAGAGGACACTCTGGGCAATAGTTTGAACAGTAAGTCATTTTGATAAATAAAAAAGTAAAACGGAATTATTTGAGAAAAAATTCCTCATCCCGCATTATGTTTTTAGTATGGTTTCATAGCTATCGTCATTTTTTCGTTATGTTTTTGTTTGACTGAGTTAGTTTTGAAATTAACTAACTAACTAACAGCGGAAGATACCAAAACAGTGAAACTATAATGATGTACAAGACTATGTGTTTAGTACGAAACTAACTCTCTACAGTAGAAATTCCATTAATAATACTCGATTATTTAATAAAGAGCAAGTTTTGGGAGAAACTAGTTTCTTCATAAATTATAAAAAGTTCACTTTTTTTCTACTTGCAAGTAGTTAGCGAATATTTAGGAACAGTTTATAAAACAGGACTTTCTATAACTTAAGGAGAAACTAGTTTCCCCCAAAATCTTGTGTTTAATAAATTCTCTTAAATAATATTTTTTGCCGGAGGACCCGAGTCGGGGGCAACATACCAAATTAAGAATTTCCTAAAATTATAAAATAATATATTTTTCATTACCTATGTGATCCCAAATGAAATATAAATTAGTATTCATTAAATTTCCCATTTTGCCCTCACTAAGTTGTTTCTTTCCCGTTTTATCCTTTTAAAAAAATTTAAAAAAAAAACGTGTCCTCGGACACGGGTTTTTATTAATATATATATATACTCCCTCCGTCCCGGCGAAAGAGCCACAAAATTTGTCCGACACGCAAAATAAGAAATGTGATGTAGGAAAGAGAAAAAGTTTAAATGTTGTGAGTATGAAAAATTAAATAGGAGAGAGAATGAGTGGGAGGTGATGTAAGAAAGAGAATGTTGTGAGTGTAAAAGTAAAGTAGGAGAGAGAATGAGTGGAGAGAATAGTGATTTAAGGTTTCCTTTTTGGGAAAGTGGCTTTTTAAATGGGACGCCCAAAAAGGAAATAAATGGCTCTTTCGCTGGGACGGAGGGAGTAATACATAAATGATTTACAAAGATTTTTTGAAAAATGATTCAATTGTCTTCTTTTTTTTTTTGTTTTTTTTTTGTTAAAATAAATATGACATCGAATTTCTTTTCTAATTTTTTAATCATCGTAAGAATTTCAGGTGTTGTTTCCAGCAAAAAATTATTCATTGTGATTGTCGCTTTAATAGCCTAGTTTGGCGAAGAGGGTTCTACGTAAATTGGGTACTTATTTAAAATATATTGAACAATGGAGCAAAATGGAAAATTGAAGGGTGCTTTGAAAAACTTAGTATTATATTTAGAAATTGTTGTAATTAATTATTTGATGATAAATTTATCTATAAGTTAATAAGATATAAATTAATATATTAAATTAATAATTATTAATTTATCAGTAAATTAATATCTCGCTTAATTAACAAATTTTGCTGGTCCCAACATCATTAATTTCTAGAGTTTCTTTTGGTGTAATTGATTCTTATTTCTTTGCTTCTTCGTTTTGACCACTTTCTTAATTCTTTCTCATTTAATTAGACATTTGACCAGATTTGAGTCATCATGGAGACATTTAAATTGATTTTTTTTTTCTAAAACTACCTCTTAAAATCCCCCTAAAATCTACATACTCCTATTTTGATTCCTTCCGTAATTGTATGATTGTGAATTATTTTCTGGCACGCTCTTCCCCCTAAACTCAGCAATTGATTTAGTCATGTTTGCCCTATATTTATTTGTTTTACGATAAACTCGTATGAAGTTGATCTTATAAAAAATGTGTTTTTTTTTTTTACATAAAAAAATGTGTTTTGTTTTTCCCGTTTGTATCAATGTCAATGTAATAAAGTGTCAGTGCATGTGTAACAAAGTGCTAGTGTAAAAAAAGTGCCAGTACAAGCTTAACAAAGTGCCAGTGTAAACAAAGTGACAGTGCATGTGTAACAAAGTGTCAGTGTAAAAAGTGTCAGTGCCAGTTTAACAAAGTGCCAGTACACTAACACTGACACTTTGTTAAACTGGCACTGGCGCTTTTTACACGAACACTTTTATATACATGAACTGACACTCTTCACACTGGCACTCTGTTACACTAACACTGACACTTTGTTACACTACCAAACACTGGTTTTCTTTTTTGCTGGCACTCCAAAACACATGCACTGGCACTCCAAAACACATACACTGACATCTAATTACACACATGCACCGGCACTTTCTATGTCCAACGCTGGCACTCTTTATCTACAACACTGGTACTCAATTATTAAACCATTCATCCACACCATTGAAGGACATTCTGTTTATCCAACGAAAAAATGAAGAGCTATGTAATCAAATCACACAGTTATCTCCAATCAATTATGTACCAATCAATAAAGTATCAATCAATTATGTAACGAAGCAGAGTTGACAATGGACATTAATGGCGGAACTAGGGCACGAATTGTAGGCTACAAAATACTCAAACTGAGTGAACGCCGGAGAACGATCGAAGCTTGAGATGGCCGGAGAAGACGATCGGAGCTTGGGATGGCCGAATTTCAGATGGGAACTGGTCGGCGACTCGGCGGTGCAAGAAGAAGGCGTAGTCGCGCAAAGAAAGTGGCAGAGCGCGACGGATTTTGCGGTAATTTTAAAACCCGTTTTTTTTTTTTCATAAGCTTATGAAAAAATGCATTTTTTACATGATTTTGGCTATTATATTGTAAGACTGGCAATAATGCTATTTTAGATACACCTTATTTTTCTCCTTTTTCACGTATGTGATTGTGCCGATATTTTTGTTAGAGTATTTTTCTCAGGTAAGTTTGTATTTTTGGTTAAGCTATCGTATTTTTGTGGCTAGCCAACTGTTATTACTTTGTAACTAGTTATTGTAAAAAAATAATTAATACTCTCTCCGTCTCATTAATAACTTTACTTTTTGTCAAAACGGGTGTCCCGTTTAAAGCTTCACCTTTCCTAAAATGGCAAAAAAAATTTACTATTCCACTCACTCATTCTCTCTCCTATTTTACTATTACACTCACAACATTTTTCAAATTTACTATTTTTTTCACTCATTCTCTCTCCTATTTTACTATTACACTCACAACATTTTCTCCACTCACCAATTTCCTTAATTTGCGTGCCAAAGCCAAAAAGGTGAATTTATTATTAGGACGGAGGGAGTATATATTTTCTTCTAAATTTAAATCTTAAACCTGGAATTGAGTAGCGAAAAGGTGGATTGAATGTGCTAATTTAATAATCGGCTGTAGCCTTTGCCAATCAAAGAAAGCCTTAATTTGAGAATCGGTTGTAGCCTTAGCCAATCAAAGAAGAGTTGGTTTTGGGAGAAATTGTAGCCTTAGCCAATCAAAGAAGAGTTGGTTTTGGGAGAAACTAGTTTCTCCCAAATATTATAAAAAGTTCTGTTTTATTTTAAAAGTCGGTTCAATGACGGGTTTAAAAAGCCAGATTAAGTTGGTTTAAAATTCATGTACCGATTTTTTTAAGTTAAAAACAAGACTTTTTATAATATTTGGGGGAAACTAGTTTTCCCCAAAATTTTCTGATCAAAGAAAGCTTTTGTCAATATTTCTTTCACCCCATCTCAAACTGAACTAGTTTTTTAATAATATGATAATTAAGGAAAAGCTAGGCAGAAAAGAGGTGTTGGGAGTATTAAAATTAAAGTTGGAGAGAAAATGAGTGAGAGAAATAGTAAATTAATTTGTGTTATGAGTAAAGAATTAAAGTATGAAAAATAATGAGTGGATGAGTAGTGAATATTTTTTGCCATTTTTTATCGTTTGATTTATGATGAGACGAACCAAAAAGAAAATAAGTTAAATCTTCAATATTCAATAGGATGGATAGAGGGAGTAGATGTTAATCGTCTATCCCAAGAATAAATAAATGTTCTTTTTGGGGGGGGAAATTAGTTTAGAGTTTACTAGTCACTCAAATTTTCATTCGTATGATAATATTGATCTCCTTTTTGTGCTTGCTCATAACCTATTTGACATAATGCTTCACAAAGGACTACTAATTTCCATTCCAAAACTTACTATTGAGGTTGCCAATTGATGATTATAATATTTGATTGAAGAGTTAATAACCACAAAATCATATAAAAAATCATTTGTTTTTCTAAATAATAAGCAAAATTACCCCCCCCCCCCCCTTTTCCAATGCTTTTGAATGTAATAAAAACTAATATATTTAGGCGATACAGCATGCGATTTCATAAAATACTTTGGGTAAAACCACAATAAAGCTTGGGGATGAGAAGAAAGGAGGTATGGCGACACGATTTGGAAGAAAAGGATACCAATATATTTAGATGATACAGCATGTGATTTCATAAAATATTGCTCATGTATATTGCATACTACTTTGGGCAACATCAGTTCCTGGATCCTAGCTTTTGTTTCCTCATAGAGTCCATCATGTTGGAAATAGATAACGGAAAGTTAAGATTTAACTTTGATCTAGTTTCTAACGGAAGTTCGTTATGTGTTAACGAGATTTGTTACAGATTATATTCTACATTTGTTGTAGATTATTATACTTATTTAATGTCTCTAAACCATTTAGGGTGAATGAGAATTAATGACAAGTGTTTTTGTAACTTAACGGAAGTTAAATAAAGGGTTAAAATTGATTTGAATTAGCCAAAACGTGCTTGGACTGATTGATCAATCGCAACTGTTCGAAGAGGAAATTTTCGGGCTTCGCCGCGGTCGCGCTCCAAACTTAGAGCGCCGCGCCGAGTCAAGTAAAACTCGGGCTTAATCTCGGCATAAGAGCGCGGTCGCGCTCAAGGCAAGAGCGGCCGCGCTCGTGCTCGCATTCTCGAATGCTTTGGCACCTCTTGGAGTGAAATGTACCATGAACCCTTTAACTTTCTTTAAATAGTTTCCCTCCGAATTTCAATTAAGATACACAGTCATTCTGAGCCTTTTACCCTTTAGTGAGATAGATTAACATACCCAAATCATTGCATATTGTTGCATTCAATCTTTTCAAGTCCAAAGTTCTAAAACCTTGTGTTGTTCGTTAGATTAGTTATATTGGAGTGCTCCTTATAACTAATAGTAAGTCGTTTTATCTTACTAGAGTTTTGTCATACAACCGTAAGCACCAGTGCGGGACAAATAACTCTTACGGAGATTGTATTAAATACAAGACTCGACTTGAATTCTTTTGTTTTTTCAATCTCCGTTACTTTTGCTGTCAGTTTTTCTGTTAAGTCTTAAAGAAGCCATACACAAGTACCAACAATCGTAAGAGTTATTTCCGCTTCTTCAAGATTATCAAGAGATGGCAAACGAGAAAGACTCCACCGAATCAAGTCAAGGGAATGTGACGCCTCCATCACAAGGTGATACTACATTCAACAATGTTGCTCCCGCTCCTACAACTCATCACATCAGTCATGGTGAGAAACCCGCGAAATTCACCGGTGTGGATTTCAAGAGATGGCAACAGAAGATGCTCTTCTACTTGACCACCCTAAGCTTGCACCGCTTCTTAAAAGAAGATCCTCCGGCGGTAGAAAAAGGTGATCCGGACCCCCAAAGGCAAATGGCAAAGGAGGCTTGGGCTCACGGTAATTTTCTTTGTAAGAACTATATCTTGAATGGACTTGACGATGCACTATACAATGTGTATAGTACAGTCGAGTTAGCCAAGGCGTTGTGGGACACCTTGGAAAGAAAGTACAAGATCGAGGATGCCGGGTCAAAGAAATTTGTCGTCGGTAAGTATCTTGACTTTATGATGGTCGATTCTAAATCGGTAACAACTCAAGTAGATGAATTCCAAATCATTCTACATGGGATTGATGCCGAGGGGATGATCATGAATGATCCATTTAAGGTGGCTTCTATCATTGAAAAGTTGCCTCCTTCGTGGAAGGACTTCAAGAACTATCTCAAGCATAAACGCAAGGAGATGTCCTTGGAAGACATTGTTGTTCGTCTTCAAATAGAAGAGAACAATAGAATGAATGAGGCCAAAGTTGCTAAAGGCAAGATGGAGGCTAAGGTAAATCTCGCCGAGGCTAGCACAAGTGGCACAAAGAGAAAGCATTCCGAAACTGCCGGGAATGCTAAGAAAGGGAAGAAAAAGACCTCTAAGAAGTTCAAGGGGTCTTGCTATAATTGTGGCAAACCGGGCCACTTGTCAAGGGATTGTCGTCTCCCGAAGAAAGAGGCGAACAATGTTGACCACATGGACCTAGACTTTGCAGCGGTTGTCTTTGAAGCCAACGTTGCAAATTTGGAGGAGAACCCTAAATCATGGTGGATAGATACCGGTGCTACCCGCCATATTTGTGGTAACAAGGAAAGTTTCTCCTCCTATACTCCCATCTCCGGAAGAAAGCTTTACATGGGAAATTCTGCGACCTCCGATGTTCAAGGCATTGGAAACGTGATTTTGAAGATGACTTCCGGAAAAGAAGTAACCTTGTTGGATGTGCTGCATGTTCCAGACATCCGTAAAAATTTGGTGTCCGGCGCTTTGCTTAGTAAGGCCGGTTTTAGACTAGTATTCGAATCCGACAAATTTGTACTAACCAAGAATGGTTTGTTTCTTGGAAAGGGTTACCTCGAGGAGGGCCTTTTTAAATTGAATGTAATGACTGTGATCCGCCAAAGTGCGATGAATAAAAGTTGTGTTTCTTACGTTTATTTGTCGAAAAGTTCTAATTTATGGCATGATAGATTAGGACATGTAAACCTCGACACCATTAAGAAATTAGCGAGACAAGATTTAATCCAAATGACTAAATCCGACTCGACTAATAGGCGTGAAGTTTGTGTTGAGGAAAAAATGACAAAGTCGCCATTTAATGCCATACAAAGAGACACAACTCCTCTTGAGTTAATTCACACCGACATATGTGATTTAAAACTAGTGCAAACTCGAGGAGGTAAAAAGTACTTCATTACATTTATAGATGATTGCACTAAGTATTGCTATGTCTATCTCTTAAGAAGTAAGGATGAAGCCTTAGGGGCTTTTGAGACTTATAAGAAAGAAGTTGAGAATCAACTTAACTTGAAAATTAAGAAAATTAGAAGCGATAGAGGTGGAGAATATGAATCACCGTTTGAAGGATTATGTTGGGAATCCGGCATAATTCATCAAACAACGGCTCCATATACCCCTCAATCTAATGAAGTTGCTGAACGCAAAAACCGTACTCTCAAAGAGATGATGAACGCGCTTTTGATCAGTTCAGGCTTACCCGACAACTTGTGGGGGGAAGCAATACTCACTTCTAATTATGTTCTTAATAAAATACCCAAGAAAGGTATTGATAAAACGCCCTATGAATTGTGGCATAATCGTAGGCCATGTTTTAAATACCTTAAAGTGTGGGGGTGTTTGGCCAAGGTTGAAGTACCTAAACCTAAACAAGTCAAGATTGGCCCAAAGACCATTGACTGTGTTTTTATTGGATATGCCAATAATAGTAGTGCCTATCGGTTTATAGTGCACAAATCGGACATTCCGGATATGCACGTAGGAACTACTATAGAATCAAGGAATGCGGTATTCTTTGAAAACATTTTTCCGGTTAAGGACAGGAAAGATGTAGGTTCTAATAAGAGAACACATGAGTCTACAACCGGTCCTTCTCAAATAGAAGATGAAGAACCGAGACGTAGCAAAAGGGCAAGAGTGGAAAAGACTTTTGGTCCTGATTTTCTATCTTACATGTTAGAAAACGAACCATCAACTGTTAAAGAAGCTTTGTCCGGTCTGGATAGTTCGTTCTGGAAAGAAGCTATTAACAGTGAAATAGAATCCATAATGCTCAACAATACTTGGGAATTAGTTGATCTCCCTCCAGGTTGCAAACCATTAGGTTGCAAATGGATCCTTAAACGGAAGTATAAGGCGGATGGATCTATCGAAAAGTACAAAGCTAGGCTAGTTGCCAAAGGCTTTATACAGAAAGAGGGATATGATTTCTTCGATACATACTCCCCTGTCACAAGGATCACATCTATTCGTGTTCTCATAGCAATTGCAGCCGTGCATAATCTTGAGATACACCAAATGGATGTGAAGACTGCTTTCCTAAATGGAGAACTTGATGAAGAGATTTACATGGAACAACCTGAAGGGTTCATAGTTCCTGGTAAAGAAAGAAAGGTGTGTAGACTTGTAAAATCCTTGTATGGACTAAAACAAGCACCTAAACAATGGCATGAGAAGTTCGATAGAACCATGTTATCGAATGGATTCAAGATCAATGAATGTGACAAATGTGTCTACATTAAAGGAACATCTGAATCATTCGTTATCGTTTGTCTTTATGTAGACGACATGCTCATAATGGGAAGTAATCATGATTTAATCATGAATACCAAAGGCATGTTAAAGAAGAACTTTGACATGAAAGACATGGGATTAGACGATGTAATATTAGGGATAAAGATCTCTAGAACATCTGAAGGATTAGTTCTTTCACAATCCCATTACCTAGAGAGTGTTCTTCGGAAATTTAATGTCTTTGATGACCCTCCGGCTAAGACACCTGTAGACTTGGCTCTACATTTAGTCAAGAACAAAGGGGAACCGGTTTCTCAACCGGAATATGCAAGAATAATTGGCGATCGATGTACTTAACAAATTGTACTCGTCCGGACATTGCATATTCAGTAAGCAAACTAAGTAGGTTCACAAGCAATCCTAGTACTGATCATTGGAAAGCACTAATGAGAGTACTAAGATATTTAAAGTATACATTAAACCATGGGATACTTTACAATAAATATCCAAGCGGTATTAGAAGGATCTTGTGATGCCAATTGGATATCGGACACGAAAGACTCTAAGTCCACAAGTGAATATGTATTCACTATAGGTGGAGGAAGCAAAGGTCATGGAAATCCTCCAAACAAACGTGTATAGCCGGATCCACGATGGAATCCGAGTTTATCGCGTTAGATAAAGCTGGGGAAGAAGCGAGAATGGCTTAAGAACTTCTGGAGGATGTTCCTTGTTGGAGCAAACACCGCGCTGTGTACTAATCCATTGTGATAGTCAATTAGCAATTGGAAGGGCACAGAATAGTATGTACAATGGTAAGTCTAGACATATTCGTCGTAGACACAATACCATTAGACAGTTGATCAAGAATGGCGTTATCACCATTGATTATGTAAAATCATGTGATAACTTAGCGGATCCATTTACCAAAGGTATAAATAGAGATCAACTGTATAAACTGTTAAGGGGAATGGGCTTAAAACCCACAACAAAAGAACTTATAGCGGACACTCAACCTTGAGAAATGGAGATCCCAGGCCCTTGGTTCAATGAGACAACCAAGTTATAAGTTCTAGTAGAGTTACTTGGAAACAACAACTCGGTTTATTAACCTGGAGATGTTGAATACTCATTCCCAGAACATCCAAGTACAAGCTCATGCAGCAGTGGTAAGGGTAAGTTGAGAAAACTTTTAATGATTTCTATACCTACGGGTGGAGTAGTGCATGATACTCCTTATAGTGAGAATCACCTATATAAGCGAGAGGTAATTAGGCCGCCTCTAAATGAAACGCTTATGAATGAGATACGGTCCAGGGCCAAAATGGACAAAAACGTGAGAACAACAATTGTTAGAGCTGTTATTATGTGAGTATTATTGTCTTGGTATACACCCGACAATCACTGGTTCAAAGCGACTCGCTACCAAATGGCTAGTATATCCGATAATATTTCACTAGGGAAGATTCAAGGCCACAAGCTATCTATCCCGATGTATTAATAGTTCACCGGAACTTTGGACGAAATTGCATTCATGCATTAATTGTCATTCATGTGGGGGATTGTTGGAAATAGATAACGGAAAGTTAAGATTTAACTTTGATCTAGTTTCTAACGGAAGTTCGTTATGTGTTAACGAGACTTGTTACAGATTATATTCTACATTTGTTGTAGATTATTATACTTATTTAATGTCTCTAAACCATTTAGGGTGAATGAGAATTAATGACAAGTGTTTTTGTAACTTAACGGAAGTTAAATAAAGGGTTAAAATTGATTTGAATTAGCCAAAACGTGCTTGGACTGATTGATCAATCGCAACTGTTCGAAGAGGCAATTTTCTGGGCTTCAGCGCGGTCGCGCTCCAGCCTAGAGCGGCCGCGCTGAGTCAAGTAAAACTCAGGCTTGATCTCGGCATAAGAGCGCGGTCGCGCTCAAGGCAAGAGCGGCCGCGCCGTGCTCGCATTCGAACGCTTTGGCACCTCTTGGAGTGAACAGCCATGAACCCTTTAAATTTCTTTAAATAGTTTCCCTCCGAATTTCAATTAAGATACACAGTCATTCTGAGCCTTTTACCCTTTAGTGAGATAGATTAACATACCCAAATCATTGCATATTGTTGCATTCAATCTTTTCAAGTCCAAAGTTCTAAAACCTTGTGTTGTTCGTTAGATTAGTTATATTGGAGTGCTCCTTATAACTAATAGTAAGTCGTTTTATCTTACTAGAGTTTTGTCATACAACCGTAAGCACCAGTGCGGGACAAATAACTCTTACGGAGATTGTATTAAATACAAGACTCGACTTGAATTCTTTTGTTTTTTCAATCTCCGTTACTTTTGCTGCCAGTTTTTCTGTTAAGTCTTAAAGAAGCCATACACAAGTACCAACACATCCAAGATACAATCACGCATTGTTGTATAGGTTGACAAATTTGTATCAAGGGTCCAACTAGCTAGCAGCAAAATGGTGTCCGCCCATGTAAGTTTCACACTTCCCTCAACTTATTGGTAAAAGAGGAGGATGGGTTTATTCTAAAATTGTACGGAGTATTACTACATCCTTTTCAGTCCTTTTATTGCTATGTCCTTCAAGCTCTACAAGTGTGATTATTTTTGTGTGGAACAGAAAATAAGGCTTACTAGGTTACTGTTAAGGGAAATTTTCAGCATGGTGACATCCTCAGTTGCTCCTGCATGTCAAAATGATATTTTACTGTAAGTATTACTTAATATTTACTTATTCATTTTATATAATATTTTTCATTATTATTTTACAGTAAACAAAAGTAAACAAAAGAGATAAACACAGGATACAATTCAGCACGATCAACTTCTCTTCAACGGCAAGGTGGACTTGGTCTTTTGGACGTTGTAGAGATAACCATGCAAGCCGAGATTTTAGGAATCAATAGTTATCCATTTTATAATTCTTGTTATTTAAAGGGGAAATGGAGACTGAAAAACACACGTTCATTTTACATACTACACACGCTCAGCTTGTAATCCTCTCCATTGTCTTCCAAAGTTGTAACCACGGTTCTTATAGTGAAACATTTAAGGTTGGAGACCTAACTCCCGGGGTTTTTTCCGAAGAGGTTATCATCTCTAAGATTTTTCTCGTTAACAAATCCTTGTGTCACTCTTTACTTTCATGTTCTTGTTTCATTTAATTGAATTCCAAAGTCCCCTTCTTGTTGTTTAAATCCATACACTTAGCAAAGTCAAGATTCAACGTTATTGTTTTTTCTACCAAAATAATTTGGCGCCCACCGAGGGGCCACTTGGTCTATTGATTATTTGGATCATTTCCTAAAAGAGTTCATCATGTCATCCAACCCAAATGTTTTCGCCGCCGGCAAGGGTGTCGCCGTCACTCCAACATCAGGAGGTAGAACCACCTTATTGCCGCCACCTCCTCAGTCATGGACCTCAGCAAACACAGCCTTCAAGGACTCCACAGAAGGAAGGGACCTCTTCCAATGTGGATGCCGACATCCGGAGTATGCTAACCAGGCTGAATCAGAGGCTGGATCAGCAAGATAGCAATTCGAAGGTGCTGGCCAATTCCATGATCAAGATGCAGAGGGATCAACAGCTCATCGCTTCTCGGCTTGACAACATCTCACCATTGCGCGCAAGGAACCTCAACTTCGACACCACCGAAGGATCTACGTTTCAGAGTGAATTTATCCCAATGGGTGGTCCATCTCAAACTCGTCAGTCGACATCCTTAATGATGTCACCATCCTTACCCGGTGACACCCTAATGACGCCACCTTCAGCAGGATTCTCCCCGTGCATCCCATTCATTGACCACACCACTGTCACGACCACCACGGACAACACTGGTTTGCTAAATAATATTTTCAATAATAATACTTTCAATCGTATTCCTATGGCTGACCCTTTTGCAGAAAACCCACTAGCCAAGCAGATGCAGGATCTCATGGAGCTGATAATGAACGTGCCAGGCGTAACTCCTCCAATCCAGCCAGTATCTCAGAATTGCTACAATCAGTCCCGATTTGTCCCAGCAATTGCGAATGTCGACAACCCAAAGCGATTCAGTGTTCCATCCATGAAGTTATATGATGGCAGCACAGATCCAGAGGAGCATGTCACCCACTATCAAGAGAAGATGGACATAGTGCATATCCCACTTCAATTCAGGGAGGCTTGCCTGTGCAGAGGATTTGGATCGACCTTAGTTGGACCAGCTCTCAAGTGGCTGATTAGGCAACCCCTAGGCTCACTTGGCTCATTCGCCCAGCTTATCAACATGTTCTATAATCAATTCTCATGCAGTCGGCAATTCGAGAAGCTGACCAGTGACCTCTACAATGTGACCCAGCAGCCTAATGAGACTCTGAAATAATATGTCCACCGGTTCAATAAAGAAGTGCTAGAAATCCCCAATCTTAACATGTCGACAACCACAGAAGCATTCAAAATGGGGCTGTTGGGTATGCATATTTTAACCCTCCTATTTTGTATTAGATTTTATTGATACCATAACCTCCTGTCTATTTTAAGGACTTTAGGATCCTATGTAATGAAGCTTAGACTTCAATTTTTTAGCTAAGTCCATTTTGTAGAATAGGTTAAATTTAGGCTTGAAGACTGGCACAAGAATCATTGGATCTGAAGTTGCAGTTCAAGAAGTTTCAGAACCGCACTCAAAGCAACCGCACATGCAAAACCGCATGAGGAATTCCCTTGTCTGAAACCCCTTTGAACATTCTCAGTGCAAACCACCTTGTCTTGAACCGCGCTTGTGCAGTTCACATTTCAGAACCGCACTTTGCAACCGCTCCAGGTGTGACCGCATATCTCCAACCGCTTGTACACCTGGACCACCCCAATGATTGAAGACTTGAAGTGAACCTCTTTGACCGTTGGAATCCACGTCAGCAATATCAAATGTCAACCACCATATCTTGTCACGTGACTACTTTTCAGACAAGATCTGTAAGGATCTTGAAAAGGTGACAGATGTCCTAACCACCTTGATTGCAGCTGAGGTCTGATCAGCTTTACCTGCATCAACAGTTCCAAAGGACAAAAGTGGTTGCTGTGGACCAATGGGAAAGCATCAATGACTGTACTTACAACAGTTGTGTCCAACAGCTATATTCCTGATGCTTGGGTATAAATACCCCCAACCTTCATCATTTGAAGATTGCTTGAAACTTGAGAAATTGTTGTGAGTTCATAAGAAGTTGAAGCTCTGCCCAGAAATTCTAAGTCCTTTGAATCTTCACCTTCAATCTTCAAGAAATATTCTCCAGCCCAGAAATCAAGCCTTAACACATTCAAGAATCATTGTGCTCTACATCTCATAGATTTAAAGAGCCTTGATCTTGTTCTCACTCACACACCTCATTTGTTTAATCACATAGATTAATCACTTGAGATACACCGATTATAGTGTTAGGATTTGTTCTTCATAGAAAAGATTTTAGATCTGAGTATTACTCATTGTACTTTGTAATCTCTCATACTCAATATAAAATCTCTCTTAGAAATCCAAGACTAACCATCTTGGTAGTGGACGTAGATCGTTTATCGATTGAACCACTCCAAATATTGTGTTCTTACTTTCTGCACTTATATTTCTTGTGCTTACTGATTATCTACTTTTCTCTCTGTTTGATCTTTATTTAGATATCCATTATTGTGAAATAGTGTTTGGAGTTAACATTGTCAAAATTACACTTATTTGTAAAACTTCACTTGTCAAAACCGCTTTACCCAAACCGCTTTACAAACCGCCTCTCCCAAAACCGCTTTGTAACTTTATTATTCCGCTGTGCATTTTATAACTCTACTTGCAGTTTCTTATACACTGCAAGAGGTTTTGAAAGCGTAGAGGTTTAGTCTTAAATCGAGGGCGAAAAATTTTGAACAGCTATTCACCCCCCCCTCTAGCTGTATTTTCACCCTTGTTGCCACCTTTGGGACCAACAAGTGGTATCAGGGCAAACACATTTTAAAACCACTGTTTTTCAAGCTTAACAGCTTGTGTGCCGATTCAATATGGCAAATCAAAGACAATGTATCTGTTAACTATTCACACATTCCAATCTTGGACGAAGACCACTTCGACATCTGGAAGTGCAGAATGCTCATTCATTTGGAAACAATTGATGAGATGCTGGTGGAGTGCGTAATTAATAGCCCGTTCATTCCCATGAAGGCCAACACTGATGCAACCACCAATACAGAAACTCCAGAGGTCAAAAAGCCTAAAGATGAGTGGTCAGATGAAGAGAAGAGATTAGCTGCCTTGGACAGCAAGGCAAGGCACATCATTTCAGGAACCCTTCCAGTTTCAATTCTTCAGAAGGTGATATACCTCAAAACCGCTAAGCAGATATGGGATACCATAGAGAGTTACCTCGAAGGTGATGACGAATGCAAGGAAAGCAAATTATATGCTGTTGAAAGATCCTACAACAACTTCAACAGAAAATCCAACGAAACCTTGCGTCAAACCTATGACCGCTATGTTGAGGTAGTTAACGCTTGTAGATCTCTTGGCAAAACTTTAACCGATAAGGAAATCAATATGACTTTCCTATCTGCTTTAGGTTCTAGATGGGTAAATAAGGCTACCTCTCTAGAAGACTCTAAAGTTTTGGGTACTTGATCGTTAAGTAACTTGTACGCCAATCTTAGAGTCTATGAACTTAAATTAAATCATATTGAAGAGATTGAAGGGAAAACCAAATCGCTTTCCATGTCCGTCGTGGAACATGAGGAGAAACCATCTACATCCAATCAAACCACAGATCCTTCCATATCAACCTCATCACTCATCGAGATGGATGGTGATGATTTTGCCATGTTTGTGAAAAGATTTCAAAAGTTTAGAAAATCCTCAAAACCTTTCACAAAATCATTTTCAAAAGGCAAACCTCCTGCAACGTTTTCTAAAGCTGGAGATACAAAGAAAAAGAGTGATCTAGTTTGTTAAAATTGTAGGAAACCGGGTCACTTTGCATCTGAGTGTCCACAGCACAAATACAAATATATGAAAAAGAAAACCTCTCCTGCGAAATTTTCTCGTCGCAAGGGAATGGTTGCTGAGGAGGAAGAGAATTCCAAGGAATTGGCAACTTGGATTGAAACGGATTTTGATGATGGAAGTGATGATGAAACCGAAGAGGTTAATCTCTGCTTAATTGCAGATGCTTCCGATGAGTCAGATTCTGAGTCAATCGAGTTGCAAGATATGGAGGAAGAAGAGGTTTCTACAAAACTTCCAAATTTTAAGTTGGATGAAAATATCAAACTTACTCCTAGCATTAAGATAGGAAATTGCTCGTATTCACGTCCCATTTTTCCTCCTGTAAATGCTCAACCTTCAAAAGAAATTCCAAAGAAGAAAATTTTGAAAAAGGTGGTGGAAAAAGTTTCTCCCTCGGAACACGAAAGGATGTTTAAGGAAGCTGAAATGGTGATCCATCAATTCTCTAATCTTAAGAAAGCCTTAAGCTTAGCTCATGATGAACTTAATCTGTACAAGACGGAGAAAACAGTGATGAGGTCTGAAATTTCAAATCTTAAAGACCAAATTAAAAAGATGACTCCTCTTGCTGATCAAAACCGCATCCTCGAAACTAAGGTTGCTGCACTTCAACTCCGTAATGATGACCTAGTTGCCCAGAAACTCGATCTCCAAAAGATCATTGATGGGTGGACAAAGTCAAAATCCTATGCGGATCAAATCATAGATTCCCAAGTTCCCTCTGGAATTAAGGAGGGTCTAGGATTTGGATCTGCTGAAGAGGAGAAGTGTGCATCCTGCAGTGAAAAGGATGAGGAAATTTTGAAACTAACTAAAAAAATTCCTAAGGGGAATCATGCAAACTCTAAGGGTAAAGGACAACAAATTAATTATGTCTACCCAAAGGGGAAGCAATATGGGAAGAACTCTCAGATGAAGACAAAGTATTCTGAGAGTGTAGCTTCAGAGGAAATGGCATATGGAGTTGGCCGCATCCCTAAAACCGCTTCTGGTGGAACTAGAGATGCTGGCAACTGCAAATCTGACCGCGCCTATTCTTCGACCGCTCCTCCTGCCTTCAAAAGCAGGAATAGCGTTCCTAGAAAATACGTGATCAAATCAAAGCCAGTTCCCTTTGTCAAGGCTGCAACTGCTCCTCCCAAACCGCATGCAACTCCTAAGAAGAGTAAGGAGTTAGTAAAATCTCATGATGTTTATAGCTTTTATAAATGCTCTGTGTGATGGTTTAGGTCATAAGGCTGCAAAATGCCTTTTGCGGTTCACATCCAATGCCAGGAAGAGTAAACCTCCTTCTGTCAAACAGGTGTGGGTCGTGAAGGATTGCTAACTTCAGGACCCAAGGAATAAAGGGGGACCTCATTCTTAATGTTTACATTTCAGGTCCTCTGCTTCTTGGCTGGTCACTCCAAGGAAAATGAATGGTATCTTGACAGTGGATGCTCAAGACATATGACTGGAGATAGATCATTACTAGAAGATGTCATTGAAGCAAGTGGTCCATCTGTAACCTTTGGTGACAACAACAAAGGCAAGACCATTGGATATGGTGTTATAAGGAGAGGAAACCTAACCATTGAGAAGGTTTCTCTTGTTGAAGGACTCAAGCACAACCTCCTTTCAATTACTCAATTCTGCGACAAAGGAATGCTTTGCAACTTCACGTCATCAAATTGCTTTATCAAGGATAGCATTTCCGGAGTCACCCTACTCACAGTGATTCGTAAGAGTAATATTTACATTATTGATTTAGATTCTGCATGTAGTATTACTAATCTCTGTTTTGTAGCTAAAAATGTGAGCGAAAATAGTTGGCTATGGCACAAGAGGTTGAGCCACTTGAACTTCAAGTATCTTGCAAAGATTGGTAGGGAAAACCTCGTTCGTAGTTTACCCAAAGTGGCTGACCATCATCCTGAGAAATGCAGTGCATGCCAGCTTGGTAAGCAGTCCGTGTCGTCTTTCACCAGCAAGACCGCTCCATCAACTTCAAGATGCTTACAACTGTTTCACATAGATTTGTTTGGACCCGTAACCACTGCCAGCATTGGAGGAAGTAGATATACTTTAGTGGTGGTGGATGATTATTCAAGATATACGTGGGTTGAGATGATGATTTCCAAAGATGATTGCTATGATATTCTCACCGCTCTTTTTAGACGGCTCCAAACTCAAAAAGAAGACGACATCGTTAGTGTTTGATTAGATAATGGAACAGAATTCAAGAACAACGTTGTTGCTCAGTATTGTGATGACCATGGAATTGATCACAATTTCTCAACTGCTGGTGTTCCACAACAAAATGGGATTGTGGAAAGGAAGAACAGGACGTTGGTTGTGGAAAGGAAGAACAGGACGTTGATTGAGGCTGGAAAGACAATGATATCTGAAGCCAAGCTGCCTCAGTATTTCTGGGCTGAAGCAATCAATACCGCATGCTTCACTCAGAACCGCTCCCTCATCAACAAAACCTATAACAAGACTCCCTATGAGCTTTGGCGAGGAAGAACCCCCAACATTGCATTCTTCAAGATCTTTGGCTGCAAATGCTTTATCCTCTACAATGGAAGAGAAAATAGAGGTAAATTCGGAGCCAAGGCCGACGAAGGTATTTTTGTTGGGTATGCTAAACATTTAAAAGCTTTTCGTGTTTTCAATAAAATTAGTTTAAAAATAGTTGAGTCTGTCCATGTTACATTCGATGAGCATTCTCTCCTTGAGCCACATTTGGCTCCAAATGTTGCTGATGATTTTGTTGAGCATAATGAAACAGGTGAACCATCTCAAACCGCACCTGAACCTCAACCGCAAAATCCAGCACCCTCAACTGACATTCCCTCAAACCGCACCTTTGAAACCGCACCTTAAGTTCCTACTCCAGATGCAACTACAAGGGAAGAAGAAGTTGAGAATTCCCCTATCCAGCTTATAGAACCTCTTCATCAACTTACCTTCCATGACTTCGCTGAAAGATCTAACGACGTTCCAATTGAAGATATTCAGCAAACCTCAGTCCAACCAGACTTACCCCCAGAGGTTCGTGAAGTCAGCAGTCACCCTCTCTCTAATGTGATAGGTGATCTGTTTTCCGATGTTCAAACAAGGATATCGAACTATAATGAGCATACTTCCTTATTATCTCAAGTTGAACCCAAGAAGATTGATGAAGCACTCCAAGATTCCAGTTGGGTCGTTGCTATGCAAGAGGAACTCAACCAGTTTGAAAGATGCAAGGTCTGGACTTTGGTGCCTAGACCTCAGGATCAAGGAGTAATAGGAACTAAGTGGATATTTAGGAATAAGATGGACGAGAATGGAAGCATCACTAGGAATAAAGCAAGGTTGGTAGCACAAGGATATAGGCAAGAAGAAGGAATTGATTATGATGAAACCTTTGCTCCAGTTGCAAGATTGGAAGCTATTAGAATCTTCTTAGCCTACACCTCTTTCAAGCGTTTCAAGTTATATCAAATGGACGTGAAGAGTGCTTTCCTCAACGGTGAATTGCAAGAGACAGTATATGTTGCCCAACCGCCTGGATTTGAAGACTCCAAATTTCCCAATCATGTCTACAAACTCCAGAAAGCTTTGTATGGACTTAAGCAAGCTCCAAGGGCATGGTGTGAGACTCTTTCTAAATTTTTACTAGAAAAAGTATTTAAACGCGGTAAAATCGATACAACTCTTTTTATTGCCAAATATAATGAGCATACTTTACTTGTTCAAATATATGTCGATGATATTATTTTTGGTTCTACTAATGAGTTACTTTGTAATCATTTCGAGAAGCTAATGAAAAGCAAGTTTGAGATGAGCATGATGGGAGAATTAACATTCTTCCTCGGGCTTCAAATCAAGCAATGCGAAGAAGGTATTTTTCTCAGCCAAGCCAAATACACCAAGGAGCTAATAAAGAAGTTTGGATTAGAAAATGCTAAAGCATATGATACTCCAATGGCCACCGGCAATAAGCTAGATAAAGATATCAAAGGTAAGAAGCACTACCAGAAAAAGGTCGTTTAGCGACGGAAATTTCCGTCGCTAAAATTAAAATTCCGTCGCTAAAAATAATCAGCGACGGAAAAATTCCGTCGGTGGTCCGCCGCTACTGCCCTGTCGCAGGTGCTCGGCGGGTCAATTTCCGCCGCTATTTTTTTTCTTTTACCGACGGAATTTAATTCCGCCGGTGAATTAATGGTTACAGCCGACGGAAATTTCCGCCGCTATATTAATTTAATTTAATTAAATATTCATTTCAAATGCGGAAATTTCCGTCGCCGTAATAAAAATTAATTTAATTAAATTAATTTAATAAGTGAAATTTCCGTCGCCGTAATAAAATTTAAATTGAAATTAAATTATTTCAAATGGCGGAAATAATCCGTCATTGAAATTATTTAATTTTAATTTAAATTTTATTACAATGACGGAATTTTCCGCCGCCGAAATCAAAAATTAAATAAAAATTAAATGATTATAGCGTCGGAAATTCCGTCAGCTGAAATTAATTTAATTAAATTAATTTTATTACAAATGACGGAAATTTCCGCCAAATTAATTTATTTAATTAATTTTTCTTTCAAGATTAATTTCAAATGACGGAAAATTCCGTCGTGATTCTCAAATAAATTAAAAAAATATTTTAAAATATCAAAAAACCAAAATTTTTTGTACCCGATATAACATTTCAATTTCTAAAACTAAAACTATAAAAACTAAAATTCAAATACCAAATAAGTACCAAATAAAAACTAAATACCACCGTACCAATTCGGGAGGGGAGAGGGGGAGGGGGATAGGGGGGATAGGGGAGAGGGGGAAGGGGGGGAAGGGGGAGAGGGGGAGAGGGGTGGAGCGGGGAGGGGAGAGGGGTGGAGCGGGGAGGGGAGAGGCGGGAGGGGCTCCCGCGGGTACCAAATGTCTCAAATGTTTACAAACAAGTATAAATTAATACAACAATGTCTAAAAAAGTCCGCAATCAACCCGGGGGACGCCGGGAATTATCTGGGAGTCCGGGCCGAGACGAGCCATCACCGCCAATTGTCTTTGAGTCTACGCATGACGTCGATCGTTCTCCTCCCGCATCTCGCGTCTCGAACCGCCAAAGCATCCGCAAGCTTTGCCCGCTCGCGTCTCTCTCCTCCTCCAACGCAGCCTCTCCAGTGTCGACCCTCGGATCATGAAACGGAGGCCGGGCAACATTTCTCCGACGGCCGGTCGACGTCGACGGGCATTGCCGCCCGTAATCCCCATCCCTAACACTCGGCTCCTCTCCTCGATGTCCCCGAGAGGTGACCTCCGCCAAACATCGTGCACGAAGGGGACGGGCTCGCCGGGAGGCGTTCCTTCGGGAACAACGGCGGCTTGATATGCAGCCTGAAAAATAAAACAAACAATTATAATCATATACACAATGTAAGGTACATAAATAAATTTACATATTCAAAATCAAGTCATTTAATGGTAGTTTACTTACAAAGGCAGTAGCAGATCGATCGTCAACCCATTGCGGAGGTTGATCGGGCCCTATACCCTATACCCTATACCCTATGCCCTATACCCTATGCCCTATACCCTATGCCCTATACCCTATGCCCTATGCCCTATGCCCTATTCCCTATACCCTATGCCCTATACCCTATGCCCTATGCCCTATGCCCTATGCCCTATGCCCTATGCCCTATGCCCTATGCCCTATGCCCTATGCCCTATGCCCTATACCCTATACCCTATGCCCTATGCCCTATGCCCTATGCCCTATGCCCTATGCTTTATGCCCTATGCCCTATGCCCTATACCCTACGCCTCTATGCCCTATGCCCTACGCCTCCTATGCCCCATGCCCCTATGCCCTACGCCCCTATGCCCTATGCCCTATGCCCTATGCCCTATATGCCCTATGCCCTATGCCCTATGCCCTATGCCCTATTCCCTATGCCCTATACCCTATGCCCTTATGCCCTTACATGCCCTATGCCCTATGCCCTTACATGCCTGCGCCCTACGCCCCTATGCCTATGCCCCTATGCCCTATGCCACGCTTACACATACCCTATACCCTATACCCTATACCCTATGCCCTATGCCCTATACCCTATGCCCTATACCCTATACCCTATACCCTATACCCTATACCCTATACCCCTATGCCCTATACCCCTATGCCCTATACCCTATACCCTATGCCCTATGCCCTATGCCCTATGCCCTATGCCCTATACCCTATGCCCTATGCCCTATGCCCTATGCCCTATACCCTATGCCCTATACCCTATGCCCTATGCCCTATGCCCTATGCCCTATGCCCTATGCCCTATGCCCTATGCCCTATGCCCTATGCCCTATGCCCTATGCCCTATGCCCTATACCCTATGCCCTATGCCCTATGCCCTATTCCCTATGCCCTATGCCCTATGCCCTATGCCCTATGCCCTATGCCCTATGCCCTATGCCCTATGCCCTATGCCTATGCCCTCATTCCCTATGCCCTATGCCCTATGCCCTACGCCTCTATTCCCTATGCCCTACATGCCCTCTACGCCTATGCCTCTACGCCCCTATGCCTCTATGCCCTATGCCCTCTATGCCACATCCTACGCCCCTACTATGCCTATGCCCTATACCCTATGCCCTATACTCCTATACCCTATACTCCTATACCCTATACCCTATACCCTATACTCCTATACCACATGCCTATACCACTATCCTACATACTTATATGCCACTCTATACTTTATACCTACATACCTTACTTAGGGTTTAGGGTTTAGGTTTGGGTTTAGGATTTGAGGGTTAGGGAATAGGAGGTTAGGGAGTTTAGGGGTTTGGGGTTTAGGGCTTCAGGTTTAGGGGGATAGGGTTTAGGGTTTGGGTTGGGGTGGCTTAGTGGTTGTGGTTTGGGCTTCAGGTTTAGGGAGTTAGGGGTTAGGTTTAGGGTTTAGGGGTTAGGGTTTGGGGTTTAGGGTTAGGGTTTAGGTTTGTGGGTTTGTGGGTTAGGCCTGTGGTTTAGTGGGTGGGTGGTTTGTGGTTTAGGGTTTAGGGTTTAGGGTTTAGGTTTAGGGTTTAGGCCTAGGTTTAGGTTTAGTGGTTCAGTGGCTTAGGGCTTGTGGTTTAGGCTGGGCTAGGCTGGTTAGGCTTAGTGGTTTGTATTGTGGTTGTGTATTTGTGGCTTGTGGTTTGGGTTTAGGGTTTAGGTTTAGGGCCTAGGGTTTGAGGTTTAGGTTTAGGGTTTAGGGTTTAGGGAATTTAGGGGACTTTGGGTTGAGGGGATAGGGAGATATAAGAATTGCAAGGGTTCTTGTAGCTATTCCCAAATTGGTAAATTGCATACAATTTTAAAATTTTTATCCAAAATAAAAACAAAAACAAGATTAGTCCAAAACTATGAACTAACCAACTATTAGACAACACTCTGGAGATTATTGTCTCATAAGTCATAACTAATTAAGATATCCGTAAAATAAAGACCCACATCATTACCGCTGAGCACACCGGCACTCTCGGCCCCCACCACCGTGCATGTCATCATCTACATCGTAAGCTTCAATGTTGACATCGTGAAGGGTTGTCTCCTCGCACTCATCAAGCTCCATATCTCGTCTTCTGCGATGAAGGCTTAGGAGGCGCACACCCTCTGGGCCTTGCATTGCTCGGAAGTCAAGGAATCTGGGAAGTCGGCCAGAAATGGATGTATAATTTGCCCTCATGAATGGTCTTTGAGTACATTGGCATCCCTTCGTCATTTATTGCCTTGAATTGATCGGCTTAACAACTTCTCCGTGCTGGGATTTGATGAGGAGAGCCGCCGTTATTCTAGATGAGTCAAGATAAATTGGAAGCCACATAATGCCTCGGCAGTGGTCAACGCGTGCTCAACAAATATGTCATCACCCTTTCGCTTGAACTTTGGGTGCTCTTTCTATCAGTAGTACAAAGACTATGTCTCCAAGAAGAGTGTCGTGGTATAGGGTGTATAGGGTATAGGGTTTAGGGTTTAGGGTTTAGGGTTTAGGTTTAGGGTTAGTGGTTTAGGGGGTTAGGTTTAGGGGTTAGGGTTTAGGGTTAGGGTTTGGGGTTTAGGGTTTAGTGGTTTAGGGTTTAGGGAGTTAGGGGTTAGGGGATATAAGAATTGCAAGGGTTCTTGTAGCTATTCCCAAATTGGTAAATTGCATACAATTTTAAATTTTTTATCCAAAATAAAACAAAAACAAGATTAGTCCAAAATTAGGAAACTAACCAATTATTGTCTCATAAGTCGAACCCAGATTCGGACCTGCATGTGAAGGGAGAGAATTGAAATGTGGAATTACTCCGAAATTAAAGATGAAATAGCACCGTGGTAAGAGCGGCTCGATATTTGTTTTTTTCAAATTCAATTGCCGGGAGAGAGAGAGGGAGAGAGGATGGGAGTGAGGGATTTAGAGGCTAGGTGTCTGATTAATTTGGTTTGAAAGTTTGAATTGGATTATCTGCTTGTTGTTCGTTCGGAAATTTTGAAATTTTAAATGAGCGCCAGTAAGAGTGTCAGGAGCTTCATCGGCTTCTCCTGGGAATGTAATTTTCTGTCCATTTTGCATACCCTTCTCCACAACCACTTCCAAGACCTTCTTCTCCTGTACAACCATTTCGCCCTTGCATTGTGGGCAGCGGTCTTTCTCCTGGAAATTTTGAATTTTTTTTATTAAACACCGACGGAATATTTCCGTCGCTGATAAATAAAAAATTATTAAATTATCAGCGGCGGAAATATTCCGTCGGTGTTTATTAAAAAAAAAAAAAAAAGCATTTAATTTCACCGTCGGAAATATTCCGTCGGTGTAATATTTCGAAAAGAAAAATAAAAAATATTTTAATTTCAGCGTCGGAATATTTCCGACGCTGATAATTAAAAAAATAAAAAAATGATATATTTTCACCGGCGGAATAATTCCGTCGCTGTTAAAGATTTAGCGGCGGAATATTCCGTCGGTAAATCAACCGCCAAATTAGCGGCGGAAATAAACGAATATTCGAGGAATATTCTTTTTAGCGGCGGAATTTAGCGGCGGAATTAAATTCCGTCGCTAAATTTGACGCCAAAATAATTCCGACGCTAAATACTATATTCCGTCGCTAAATAGCGACGGAATCTGTCCGTCGCTGTTATTTCCGTCGCTAAATGACCTGTTTCTGGTAGTGAAGGTTGATCAAACCCTATATCGAGGTATGATCGGCTCATTACTTTATTTAACTGCTAGTAGGCCTGATATCATGTTTAGTGTTTGTGTATGTGCTCGCTATCAAGCAGATCCTAGAGAAGCACATCTAATTGCAGTCAAGCGTATAATCCGCTATTTATCTGGAACCACTAACCTTGGACTTTGGTATTCCAAAGATTCGAACTTCGATCTTGTAGGTTATTCAGATGCAGATTATGCAGCTTGTACTATTGACAGGAAAAGCACTAGTGGTACTTGTCATTTCCTCGGGAATAGACTAGTTACTTGGGCCAGCAAGAAGCAAGCATCGCTTCAAGATCAACCACGCAGGCCGAGTATATTGCCGCCGGTAGTTGTTGCCTTCCAAATCCTTTGGATGAAGCAAGATTGGTGGACTATGGAATCCTTGAAGGGAATTGCCCCATCATGTGTGACAACACTTCAACAATTTCAGTCTCCAACAACCCTGTCATGCATTCCAAGACCAAGCATATAGATATCAAGTATCATTTCCTCAAAGACCATGTGGAAAAGAGGAATATCCATTTAGAGTATGTGGGGACAGAAAACCAGATTGCTGATATCCTCACCAAGGCTCTTGACTCGAAGAGGTTTTCATTCCTTAGAGGAGAAATGGGTATGCTTGAACTTAAATAAATTCCATACTTTTTATTTGCTAACTTGTTTGTTGAGTTTAGCTTGGAACTCCTATTAAGGATTGAGACCGCTTCTGTTGAAACCGCTTATACCAAAACCGCAAGCTGTCAAACCGCCTGCATCCAACCGCCAGTTCCAAAACCGCTTGATGCAGTCAGACCGTTTGGATCAAAACCGCATTTCAACAAGAGTAAATTCTGTCTATTTATGTCTTATCCTTATTTCTTTTTTTAAAAAAACTGTTCAAATTCTTTTATGTATTTTTTAGTCCTTATTTTGACATAAGGGTATTTTTGCAAATGTTTTCCTCGTTTATTTCAAAATTAAGAGCATTTAATGCTAAGGGGACATGAGCATTAAAAACCCTCATGTCAGCCGTCATTGAGAGAGGTGCAGGAGGTGAAAGGGTGCAACAGTTGGTATATTTCAATCATTTTTCTCTGAACCAACTGCCTACCCCTTCACCTATATATACCTGAGTTGGTGAAATTCTTTCTTTTCTTCTGCCAACTCTCTGCACTTGTACTATATGTTTACCAACTCACTTTCTCTCTCTAAAACCTTTACAAAACCTCCATTTTTTTCTTAATCATCAATGGCAACAACTTCTAAAAGACAAAGAGCCTCCACTGTTGCTAGGGCTCCCAAGAAACCTATCTTGGAAATGGTAACAATCTTCTAACTCTTATCTTTAAATTTCTTCAAATCTGCCATTGTTAACCATAGAAACTGTTTGTATGCCCTTATTTCAATTTTCTTTGTTTAATCTTTCATTTCTTACTCATTTTCAATGATTTTTGTTGGGTTATGCTCGGATTCTTGCATAGATTCAATATATGTTGTTTATTTTATGATCAATGCATGATTGGAGCACTAATTTTGTGATTTTCAGTTTATGTTCATTCGAAAACCCACTCTATATTTTTAGTGTTTCTTGATGATTCTGGGTAAAGGTTGTAATTTTAATGATATATTGTTAATCCCCTTCCCAATGTGATCATTTTGACATACTATTTGTTGATTTTGGTTAAGTTTTGTAAATCTCTGTTCTTGGTGTTCTTGAACTGTTCTTCGTGTTCATCATGAAACTCATGGGTTTTTCTTGAAAATTCATATGTTTTGGATGCCTTGATTCTGAATGATGTTTTTCCAACACTTAGAAAAAATTTCAACTTTTTCAAAATTTTGGATTTCATTTGGGTTTGAAACCGCTTGCATGCCAACCGCCTCTACATTCTTGTTTCAAACCGCTTCTATTTTTCTAAGCTAAACCGCATGCTGAACCGCTTGTTCAAATCTTTTGAAACCGCATGCTGGTTAAATTCCTTCCTTCATTCCATTTGAGACATTCCTAAGTATATAGGCTGGAAACCAAGAACTTCCTCTCTAAGCACCGCTTGTAGTGTGGGATAAACTTGGATTACAATGCCACGTACTTAAGAAATTTAGTTCTCAATATCCTCATTATATTTATGTATTCATAGTTCACTTGGGGTTTGGAAATTTTCAAACCGCACCATTGCTAAATCGCTTGGTGCTCAAACCGCTTATGACTGTGAATACAAAAATGGATCTAACACCTCATGTTTTACTTTGTAGGATCCAACTACCTTCCTACCTGGATGGGAAGTTAATGAGGCTGAGCTTAAGTCAGATGCTTTAGGAAGGGAGTTGCTGAGAAAGTTGAGAGTATCTGGTATCCTACCGCTTTTCACCAAGAAGCAAGATTTCATAGTGCCATCTTTTGTAGACCAGTTCTTTGCAACCGCCAAGAAGGAATTCAGAATTCTAGAAGGAGGACAGAAAGTTCCATGCCTAACCCAGTTATTGAAGGCCTAAAGCTCTCTATTGACTACATAGACATCAGAAGGCTTTTCAAGTTTGGAGTTGGTGGAGCTCCGTTAGAAGTTGATCAAGTAATCCAAGACAATGCTGCCTTCCAAACCGCCAAGGTAGATACCATGGCTAGGAGATACAAGAAGATCCTAAGAAAGAATTTTGGTGAGCTGATGAGCCATATTGGACATCTGGTTGGAAGATCTGTGTGTGGAAAGACAGGAAATTACAACAACTTTACATCCCAACAATAGATGTATTGTTCTGCTATATTTATGGAAATCAAGCTACACTGGCCAAAAATCCTCTACTTGGAAATAAAAGACAGTGTTGAGACTTATCAGTCCAAGGTCAAAGGAGAAGATCAGAGGTGGAGACCATTTTGCAGGATTCTAACCGCTCTGTTGATGGATTTTGATCATCTAGATGAGATTGTCAGCAAAAATAAAGAGCTGATGGTGGACTGCTCTTATGATTCCCTAGGATTTCTTGCATGCCACTCCTTCAGGTATGCTAATGGAGATGCATTATACAAGTCTTTGTATGATGCAGATACTTATCCTTTGAAGGAGCCATATGAGCTTAGAGACCCCACAACCGCTCCTCAAGCTAAGGGAGCTAAGCGGTCCAGAAAGCCCCAAGCCAGAGCAGAACCGCCACCTAAGAAGACCAAGACCGCTCCAGCAACCAAACCGCCTACAGTTGATGATGGAGCTGGTCCTAGCAAGAAGAAGCAGAAGAAGCAACCTGAAACCATGAATTTGGTGGATGAAGAGAATGAAGAAGAAGAGGATCCAAGTATTCCCAACTTGGTTTCCAAAGCAAAAAGAGCCAAGGATAAGATGGCTGGATTGACTGTTGAAGAACAGATGAAGGTTCTTCAGGATCAGATTAACAGATTGGCCAAGGAGCAAGCTGAGAAGTATCAGGCCAAGGGCAAATCAACTGCTGAAGCTGGAGCCGCCTCACACCATGAACCGCCTCCTGAGAACCAACCGCCCCCAACCTCTCAAACCTCTCCTGTCCAATCACCAACCCAATCCCCAGTCCAATCTCCCAATAAATCCCCTTCCAAATCTCCTTCCAAATCCAAATCCAAAACTCCTTCCCCTATCAAAACCACACCAATTCAGGGGGAGAAACCTAAGAGAAAGAAGATGATGGCTAGAAAGAATACCCCCAGAAAAACCAAACCTATCCAACCCTCTCCTTCACCACCTAGAAATTCTCCTCCTCAATAACCTCAAAATTCCCCTTCACCTTCCCCCAGAAAATCCCTCTCACCCTGTGATGATGTTGCCATTCGCGGGAAAAATTCGATTTTTGCGTTTCTTTGAAAAACCAAATAAAACCGGAAAAACGGAGTCGCCACGCCATTTTAATTTTGAAGGCCAAAACTTTGAAAAAAGCCCGAGATCAGAGATTTAGGTTCGGAGGTCATGTTACGCGTCGGGAAGGACGTTAGTGTGCACCCGACGCGCCTCGTAAAAACGAGTCTTCCAAGCTGAAAATCATTTGTGTGTGTGTGTGTGTGTGTGTTTTGGCCAAAATAAGTTGAAACTCAGAAAAGTAAAAATTGGGATATCTTTTTAAGACTTTAAACTGATCCCATGATTTTTTGGAAGATTTTTGGATTGAGATTTGGTACTCAAAAGACCTTTTGAAGTTGAGAGCCATTTCTGCCAGAATGAAAAAGGCAGTGGACCTTTGATTTTAAAAGGGATTCAAGGGTCTTAAAACTTCATAATCTGGATAAACTCAGAGAATGAAAGTTATTCTAGACACCTTAAATGAAGTTTGTGCGAAGGAATTTCCCATTTTGGAGAAGATTTGAGGGGTCAAAACCTTCTGGAAACCTCAGATATGAGATCTGGATTCCCAGAAGCTGATGAACTAGCCTCTGAAAGAAAATTTGAAAAGAGGGGTTTTACTCACCCAAAAAATAAAGTAAAAATATGTCTGGAAATCTCTGGATGTTGTCTACAAAAAGTATTTTGTAGTCAACACCAAATTCCAAGTTCATCTGTGTCCAAAAATTAATACCATGGACTGAGGTCTGAGAAAATTGCTACTGGACAGCAACTTCTCAAGAAAGAAAATATGATTTTAAGGGGGGTTTTGCATCCATGCTTGTCCCCATTTCCCTAGGTTTTGGTTAGTGATCACTAGACATTTTAGTGGTGAATCAACTATACCAAACCATCCTTGGGGTACATTAGGACTAAGCATTTCATTTGCTTGGGAAGGGGAATTTTATCCTTTGAAATCAAGATTTAGTGCTTGAAAATGGTTTTTTAGGGTTTTGAAAGTGAGTTTTTGCAAGTAAGCAAGAAAAGCTTTGAAAATAATGTTGATCTTTGTAGAAGATCATCCATGGAGATGGTCTTCCATGGTGATCTTCTTAGATCTAGAGAAAGAAGATGAAAGAACTACATTTTGTAGTTTGAAGATGCATGCATGGTTGAGATTTAGGGTTAGGAAGAGGAGGGTTTACCAATCTTCCTTGTGTTCTTGAGTGTTTGGCTTGAGTGTATGAGTGTTTAGGGCTTTAATATGAGAGTGAGTGGATGAGTATGAGTTGGGAAAGATTGGGGAGAAAAAGGTGACAATTCTTGAAGAATTCTCACCGTTTTCTCTCTATATTTCGCCGTAAGGTTCGGTGCAAATGTGTTCTTCCTTTTTATTTTTGTGACTGGAGGGCTCAATTTATAGCCCTCTCTGGAAATTGCATACTCCGTCCGTGGATAGGGCCGTAGGCGTGCACTGTTCATTAAATGCGGCTCGTGCTTTGGACACAAGGAATAAAATTCAAAAATTCCAGCAGTAAATTGTTTTTCAACTTGTCAAGCTTCGGGTTTTTTCCAATTCTTTTGCTTTTGAGATTCCTTGGAAGGTTTAACTCTAAATAGCAATGCCCATTTTACCCTCACTTTGTTAGAAAAGTTAGGATTGTTAGGAATTGTTAGAAATGTTATAACTTTCGTTAATTTTCTAACGAAAATTCTAACAAGCTCAAATTGGAGCACTTACAAGAGCCCCTCGGCGACGGCGCTCAAGGAAGCGGGTCGTCGATAAGAATAAGGCTCCATATTTCATGTAGATGATCGAGTGATCGGGTGGCTGAACCTATTCAATAGGCTACCTACGTATCCCTAGCTGGGAATCAAGCCTGCCGTAGTTCGGGTCTTCGACCTGGAGATGATGGCGTTTTAGGTGCCTCGAACCTGATGAGTGAGTTCTGCAGTCGGTTGCTGGAAAGAAACTCTGCTGGGGATAAGAGATGACCATTTTCGGTCTAATGGTTATCCGCTCTGCTGGGGATAGGAATGACCATTTTCGGTCTCTGTTGGGGATGATTGCGATTGATCGCTTTCCTAGTGATAGCGTCTTAGGTGCCTCAAACCTTGGAGATGGCGTTTTAGGTGCCTCGAACCTTGGAGATGGCGTTTTAGGTGCCTCGAACCTTGGAGATGGCGCTTTAGGTGCCTCGGACCTTGATGATGGCGTTTTAGGTGCCTCGAACCTTGATTGTGAAATGGCCCTTCGGTGGACTTTGTCTGCTGCCGAAGGAGAGGGTGACCGTTTTGGTCGAGGGGCTGGACCTAATGATAGGCTACCTACGTATCCCTAGTGGGAATCAAGCCCTTTCGTAGTTCGAGTACTACTCGAGATTCCGTTGGCTTTTGGGATTCCGTTAACTTTGCTGGGGATTTCGTTAGCCTTTGCTGGGGAAAATCAGACGTATTTGTCTGGGAAATCGGTCTTACGTTTGACTGCCGTTGGATGATTTTGATGAAAGATGTGGGATCTCGTTATCTTTCTCAGGGCACTCGGTCTTACGTTTGACTGCCGGGGGGGATTTTGATGAAAGATACGAGATTTCGTTATCTTTCTCGGGACACTCGGTCTTACGCTTTTCACGGGGTAATTTTGATGAAAGATACGGGATCTCGTTATCTTTCTCGGGGCACTCCTACCTTACGCTTGATCACGGGGTAATTTTGATGAAAGATACGGGATCTCGTTATCTTTCTCTGGGGCACCTCGGTCTTACGCTTTGATCGGGCCGGAGATTTTGATGAAAGATACGGGATCTCGTTATCTTTCTCAGGGCACTCGGTCTTACGTTTGACTGCCGGGGGCAATTTTGATGAAAGATACGGGATCTCGTTATCTTTCTCGGGTCACTCGGTCTTACGCTTTGATCGCCTGTGGAGATTTTGATGAAAGATACGGGATCTCGTTATCTTTCTCAGGTGGCACTCGGTCTTACGCTTGATCAGCCGGGGTAATTTTGATGAAAGATACGGGATCTCGTTATCTTTCTCGGGCACTCGGCCTTACGTTTGACCGCCGGGGAGATTTTGATGAAAGATACGGGATCTCGTTATCTTTCTCGGCACTCGGTCTTACGCTTTGATCTGCCGGGGGCAATTTTGATGAAAGATACGGGATCTCGTTATCTTTCTCGGTCACTCGGCCTTACGTTTGATCACGGGGAGATTTTGATGAAAGATACGGGATCTCGTTATCTTTCTCAGGCACTCGGTCTTACGTTTGAGTATTCTTAGGGGTAATTTTGATGAAAGATACGGGATCTCGTTATCTTTCTCGGTGGCACTCTTGCCTTACGTTTTATCAGCTGGGGCAATTTTGATGAAAGATACGGATCTCGTTATCTTTCTCGAGGCACTCGGTCTTACGCTTGGCTACTCACGGAGATTTTGATGAAAGATACGGATCTCGTTATCTTTCTCGGGCACTCGGCCCTCTTACGCTTCGACCGCCGGGGTAATTTTGATGAAAGATACGGGATCCCGTTATCTTTCTGTAGTGGCACTCTGGCCTTACGCTTGATCACGGGGAGATTTTGATGAAAGATACGGATCTCGCTATCTTTCTCAGTGGGCACTCGGTCTTACGCTTTGGCGCGGTAAGGATTTTGATGAAAGATACGGGATCTCGTTATCTTTCTCGGGTCACTCGGCCTTACGTTTCGATCACGGGGTAATTTTGATGAAAGATACGGGATCTCGTTATCTTTCTCGGGGCACTCGGTCTTACGTTTATCGCTGGGGCAATTTTGATGAAAGATACTGGATCTCGTTATCTTTCTCGTGGCACTCGGTCTTACGCTTTGACTGCCAGGTAATTTTGATGAAAGATACGGGATCTCGTTATCTTTCTCGTGGCACTCGGCCTTACGCTTGACTGCAAGGGGGTAATTTTTGATGAAAGATACGGGATCTCGTTATCTTTCTCGGCACTCGGCCCTTACGTTTGACCGCTGGGTAATTTTGATGAAAGATACGGGATCTCGTTATCTTTCTCAGGTACACTTCGGTCTTACGTTTTGACTGCCGGGGGTAATTTTGATGAAAGATACGGGATCTCGTTATCTTTCTCGGGGCACTCGGTCTTACGTTTGACTGCCGGGGGATGATTTTCTTGACAAGGGGCTGACTTTGGTTAACTTTGGTTAACTCTGTCAGGTTGGGGACTGAATTGCAGAGTCCTGAAATTTTAAGGGGCAAAAGGGTCATTTTGACCCTTGCAATCCTATCCGCGCGGATAGGGTTTGAAAACCAGGGGTATTAATTAGGGCCAACGCCCTTTTCTTCTTCCCCATTCAGTTTTGCAGAGAATTACGAGAGAGAGAGAGAAAATTCTGTAAATCCGCCATTTTTGGCCAAAAAGCTTCAAAAATCTTCCGATTTCTTCGATTTTTTGAGCAATGGAACACGGGGAAGGCGCTTTTCAAGGCCAAGGACGTGGCCCGGTAGCGGAGAGGCGATTGGAGCTCGTCCGGATGAGGAGGCATTACAATCTTTCGCAATCGGTTGCGGAGGAGCATTACCCCGATGCTTGGCAACATTGGGCTTCGGATCCGCATCTCCGAACGGTATACTTTGAAACCCTTTGATCCCTTTGTTGATTTCTTGTTTGAAATTTGAATTTTGGGTGATTTTTGAATTTTTTTTTTTTGAATATTGATGTTCATTGTCTTTGAATCTTGATGATTATGTGAGTAATCCAAAATGTGCATTTTGCTTGGGAAAAAGAATTGGCATTTTCGCCATTTTTTTTTTTAAATTCGAAAATTGCATGTGAAAATTCGAAAATTCTGATTTTTTTTTTTGAAATTGAATATTGCATGTTCTTGATGATGATTTTTTTTGAAATTGAATTTTGATATTGATGAATGATGATGCAATGCATGCCTTTTGTTTGGAAAGAATGGGCATTTTGCCAATATGAGATGTATGTTTAGGATTTTTTTTGAAAAGTGGGACGGATTTTTCCTCCCGTTGCATGTAAGATGGATGATATGCATGTATGCATTTTTTTTTTTTGTTGAAAATGGGGCGGAGTTTTTACTTCCGTAGGAATGCATCTTTTTTTTTTGATGAATGCATTGGGACTTGCTGAAAATTGTTTTCTTTCATGCGAGAAAAATGGGGCTATGCTCATTGTATGCTGTTATGCTGTCGAATTTTTTTTTTTTTAATGTAAATGCAAATGCAATCTTTTTGACATTTTCTCTTTTTTTTTACAGGGCGGAAACCGTTTTGTGACGGAGCAGCTGAACAAGATGAAGACTCGAGGATCGGTGGAGTCTGTGATTGACTTGTGGGATCGGCTTCCGAATGCGGGCCGAGGAGCTTTGCCGAGTCCGAGACAGATTGTTGTCGAGACGGGGCTCTGGGAGTTCGTCGAGTGCTTGAGGGGACTGGTCAAGTTCCCTAAGAGCAAGGGCTTGATGTTTGCTCTGCGCAAAGACTGGGTGGGGACGCGACCCACACCTTCCACTTCTTCGGGCGAGGCTACGATTACGCCTCCGACTATGCCGCGATTACGGCCTGTCCTTTAATGGACGCAAGATTGAGTGGCGGGATGGCTACAGCGATGCCGATCTCGTTGTGCTCTTCGGGATTTTCCCTATTCCCAAAAAGGGGATGGGGATGGAGTATGCCGTGGTCTACGGCAAGATTGTGGAGACCATTGCGAGCTATGAGGGCCGGGAGGAGAGGATAGGCGCCGACCGATTGCCGTGGCCTTCTTGTGGTTTGCTTTCTCGAGCACGCTCTTTGGACATGCCGAGGACGGCGGTCTTTGCCTTGCGAGGTCCTTGGAGGACATGGAGACGGCCGGAGATGTCTCGTGGGGAGAGGCCGGCCGGCGAGCTTTATTTTGCTCTTGATAGGTACAGCAAGGCCGTGAGCTCCTTGTACTTCTTCGAGTTTGCCCCTGAGGTATAAGCTCTCTTTTGCTTTCCTCTCTTCTTTTGAGCACACACTTCTATTTGCACCGGATTGATTGGATTTTTACCTTCGCAGTATGGGCGTTGGAGTTTTTCCACGTCACGGTGTGGCGGCGGCGGCCGGAGTACGTCGGGGCGTATCCGGCCATGCAGCCTTGGTCCAAGCATGCCCGGGAGAAGATAAGCTCCGTGGGGCGACGACTCTGTACGCGGATTGCCTTCCTTTGACGGAGGCCGAGACAGCATGAGGGGATGATATTCTTCCCGGGATCGCTTTGAGGTAGCGCACCAAGGGCGCGAGATCCGGGACAAGTGTGCAATGGAGGATTTTGAGGGGTCCGACTCGCGATGCATATTATCCGGGAGAGAGGGTGACGCGCCAAAGATGGCGCGAACTCGCCTTTGAGGACACCGGTGGAGCCTCCCGCCGAGATGATGCACCCGAGCGATCGGTCCGTGACTGGGATGATTACCGAGCGTGCACAAGACTTCTCGGACTTCGTGGCGATTGAGCCGTATGCGACATTCGTCTTGAGGAGGCCGAGGATGCCTCAGTTCTGGATAGGGAGGGGCTTGGGATCCCGCGGCGGTACTCCTGACGGATTTTTCCTATATCCAGGATGGGGTCCGATTCGAGGGTGCAGATCCCTCACCAGCGACTTCCACGAGCTTTCCGGCCTCGTCCGGGTATGAAGGTATGGTTTCACCTTTTTCCCCTTCTTTTCTTTCTTTTGTTTCATCATTTTTAGCATCACCTCTTTTTTTTTTTTTTTTTGCTTTTGTGCGGCTTTTCGGAGGTGGTCGTCGAGAAGCCGACGAAGCAAGTGATCGGGGCCAAGAGATTCATCAGAGGATGGTCGCTTGCGGGGCTCCTCAGGCTAGAGCGAGGCGACCACGGCCGGCGCCCGTCGACGGGAGGCTTCCCTATTCGCTCGCCGTAGACTTCTTCAGAGACTCCTTTGTCTCCTCTCCTTGATCCCCGCGCGCGCACGCCTTCGGATCACGTCATTCTCTGGGATCCACACGGGCAGGACACGTTTGGCAGCATGGCGGGTCGTCTTCGCACGTGTGAGTCCGACGCCTTCACCTTCGGGTACGATTTTTTCGCCGATCTCGGCTTGCCCTATCGAGTGTGCCTGGTTGGTCCCGACGAGCCTCTCTCTCGAGACGAGGACGATTCCCGAGCCTGAGATTTTCAGGGCTCCTGAGGAGGCGGGCCCGAGTCGCAAGAGGGGCCGGGGGGAGACATCGGGCGCTGGAGACTCCGATTGATTTTTTTTTTTTTTTGAAAAGTTCAAGGAGTGGTGTAGGGAGATCATGCACGAGAGAAGATCATTCTTTGAAGAAAGGTACAAGGTAGGATGCTTGTGGTCTCTCAAAGAATTGGTTCCGGATTATGACCTCTTAAGAGCTTCTTCTTCGTTTTGGGATACTAGAAGGCATGTCTTTTGCCTTTCCTTCAACGAGATTGTTCCGACTGTCGAAGAATTTCGGGCCTTGCTTGAGGTCCTGGAGGTGGAAGAGATAACGGTCCCTTTGCCCGAGGGGCTTCTTTTTGTTGGACAGATTGTGCGTCCTCCTTCATCTTTCCCCGGAGGAAGCGCAAGGTATGATCCGCGGTCCCGATCATTTCGATATTTCCGGTCTTCCCGACAGATTTAGGGGCCTAGGCTTGGTGGATGATGCCTATTGGGATGCCTTTGCACTTTGTATGTTTGGCACCCTGTTCATGGTCTATTCCTTTAGGATCCGCCATCGGTCTCTGCTGGATGTTGCCGTTCACTGTCGCCCGGGGCGAGAGATGTCGTTCCTTTGATTCTTGGGGAGACTTTTCATGCTCTCGACGCATTAGCTACCGGACGGCGGTATATGCACGGGGGCAGCCTGCCTCTTGACCCCGTGGCCGATGGAGCGTTTGGGGTTCTTTCGGAAACCTCTCGATATGATCAAAGTGCCTGGACTTTTGCCAGAGAGGTGTTGATGTAGATTTTGATGATCGGGGCTCGTGGGAGCGTTGGATGGCGGGTCGCCAGACCGAAGATATCAGATGGTTGGTGCCTCATTTGGCGGGTGGAGATCACCGCAGAGTGCTTCTGTGGACGGGTCCCGGTGGTTATGATTCCGGGCTTTCTCAGCCCAGCTTCTACATTCGGCTCCTCGGGTCCCGAGACGGTTTGGCTTGGGCAGGAGTTCCTTTGGAGGGCTTTGATGATGTAGCCACCGGGGGTGGTGGCTCTGCTTCCATGGATGATCCCTCGGCTTCCATTTCTTTTCCCAGCATGGAGGTATGATGCCTTTCCTCCTCGGGTCATTCTCAGCGTCCGAGACCGGTGTTCTTGACCACTTTGTACCCTGAATTGGTACGAGGGGCATCCGGGAGGGACTCAGGTGGCTATTTTGAGGCGGCGTGAGGCCATTATGGGTGCGGAGGACCCGACCGTTTCGAGAGGAGGAGGGCCGAGGCGAGGGCCAATCCTCATGACAGGAGCGGAGACGCCGTGGATCGATTATGAGGCTTACGTCAAGAGACAGGAGAGGAGGGCTCCTATGTTACCACCTAGGTTACAGGAGATGAGGGATGACGCTAGTGGCTACTAAGGCCCCGACAGAGGCCGGTTTGATAGACCCCGTTCCTATACCAGAGCTTGGTAGGAGGAATACCGAGCATTTTTCCGGTTCGTAAGAGAAAGACTCGGAGGGGGAAGAAGAAGGGAGAGGCCAAGATTGAGTGGCTTGGAGTGACTCGAGGTTTCCAAGTATCCCTTTCTTGCCATGACGCACACATTAGTTTGATTATGTATCTTAGCAAAGTTGCCGCTTGTAGGAATGAATCGGGCTTAGACTCATCAAAGAGCTTTTAACTTGTAATGAATATTTGAATTGCTTTAGAGTTTTTCGAGACGCTTTCATGGTCTCGAACTAATTGTATTGATGCCAAAGTATGGCTTTTATTTGTGCTTTTAGACCGAACCGTTTCCGCCGCCTACGTTCCCCTCATTTTTGAGGAGCTCAGTCTTCGTAGTTCAACCCGTGAACTCTCTTTTCTTTTTTTTTTTTTGTTTTTTTGTTGTTTTTTTTTGGTGCAACCCTGTTTTTTACCTAGGCCGCCCTTTTCGGGTTTCTAACCTAGTTGGGTATTACTCTTTTAGCACTCTTTTTTGTTTTTTTTTTGGTCTTTTTTTTTGGTGCAACCTCGTTTTTTACCTAGGCCGCTCTTTTCGGGTTTCTAACCTAGTTGGGTATTACTCTTTTTAGCACTCTTTTTTTTTTTGTTGTTTTTTTTTTTTTTTTTTTTGTTGTTTTTTTGTTTTTTTTTTTTTTTTTGTTGTTTTTTTTTTGGTGCAACCCCGTTTTTTACCTAGGCCGCCCTTTTCGGGTTTCTAACCTAGTTGGGTATTACTCTTTTAGCACTCTTTTTTTTGTTTTTTTTTTGTCTTTTTTTTTTATGCGTAGTATACTCGCGCAGCCTTGTCACCATTCACTCGGGTGTACAAAGGGATTCCCGTCGAGGTCTGCAAGTTGCATGGCTCCTCCTGAGAAGATCTTCCGGACGACATATGGCCCGACTCCATACGGGCTCCCATTTGCCGAGAGGGTTGATACGGATCGGGGGCTTTTCTTTTAGAACGAGATCACCTTCTGATCTCCCGATGCTTTACTTTCTTGTCGAAGGCCTCCGGCCATCCTTCCTTGGTAGGCTCTGGATGTGTTCCATGGCCTTCAATCGGCGTTAAATGCCTAGTAGGGCCAATTCATCATGGCGACTCTGGAGCCATTCGACCTCGTTGATATGGCTTTCCAGCAGTATACGGAGCGAGGGGATTTCCAGCTCGATTGGGAGTACGGCTTCCATTCCGTATGTGAGTGTGAATGTGTGCCCAAAATTTTTGTTTATTGGAATTCACGCGAGTTTGAAGACATCCGAGTTATTTGAAAAACGGAGTCGCCACGCCATTTTGATTACCTCAAAACTTTGAAAAAAAGGTTTTATGGGTTCGGAGGTTAAGTTACCCTCGGGAAGAACGTTTGGCGTTCACCCAAGGTGCCTTGCCGGAGCAAGTCTCCCTAGATTTCATTAATCGTGTTTGCTTGCGTGCTTTCTTTGTGTGCATGTGTTTGAAAATAAGGGGGGGGGAATGTCCCAAGTTGTCTTCCGGACGTACAAACCATTTGTTGGTTGTCGCTCGGGATTTCTTGGAATTTATGTATTTGGGATTATGATCCCGTCCTCATCTTATGACTTATGATCATCGCATTTTAAACCTCGGGACCCTCGGGACTTGCGTGATCGAGAGAATGACTCTCTTTTGGGTCAAAGATGAGGTTCTTTAGGAAGGAATGTCCTTAGCCCATCAATCCTACACTTTAAGACTATTGGCCGAGCTCGTATAGAGGCTTCATACTCATTCTTAAGCGATAATCGGAGATATAGGGTTCAAGGTTATCCTTTTCCTAAAGAAATCATGAACCTTTAATGGAAGGAACGATGCAAAGATGAGAACTTTTACACCGGTCCGTTCCAAGGTTGGGGGAAAGGGGAAATGCATGATGAAAAATGACTCTTTAATGAAAAGATGACATTTTTAGGTTGCAAATGATGCTTTTTGATTTAAAGAAATGATCTTTATGCAAATGATGCATAAAGATTTGATTTTTATGCAAATGATGCATTGAAAGAGGGGTTTTGATGCAAAGGATGCATTTTTATTGAAAAAGGTTTGATCTTTGTATGCAAATGATGCATAAAGATGACATTTTTATTGGAAAATAGGGATTTTAGGTGCAAAGGATGCACCTTTATGAAAAAGACTACATTTTTATGACAAATGAGGTCTTAATGCATGCAAAGGGGAAAGGGGGTGATAAAGATATGATCTTTATGAATAAATGCCAAATCCCAAGCAAGATATATGAATGCAATGAGCAAGTATATCAATTAAAATGCAAGGTTAGGGCGTGTGAGGTTACCAATCGTTTCCTTCGCTTCTTCGGACGGAGCTAGGAGGAGAGGTTCTTCTTGGGTCTTCAAGGAGGAGGGAGATGGCTTCTTGAGCTTCTTCTTCACCTTCTTGGACTTCCAGCAGCTCCTTGGGGGATTTTCTTCGTATTATGAGAGTATTATGCTTTGTGTTGATGATTAAAATGGGTAGAGGAGGGCTCTATTTATAGGCACCGGGATAAGGCTAATGAAGCCGTGCGGCCGCAGCCCTTTGCAAATGAGGCCGTGCGGTCTTATCCACAATGACTCAGCATTCTAGAACCATGCAAGGTGGCCTTATTCTAGAAGCTTCCCTCCTAATTAAAAAAACGTGTTTCTTAATTAGGAAGGATTCCCTTCAGCCTTTATTTAATTAAAAGCTCCAGGAATGTTTCCTAACGCTGGGAAGGTCTCGGGGAATTACCGAAAACTTACCGAAATTGCCCGGAATTTTAACCTAAGGCACTGAGCCGATTTGGGTACTTACAGAAGCCCTCGGCAACGTCACTTGCAAGGCGAGTGGGGTTGTCGATAGAAAAGGATCCGATCTCGGCGAATGCCGAGATCGGATTGGGTGACCAAGGTGGTCGAGTGGCCGAACTCTTTTGGAAGGCTACCTACGTATCCCTGAGGAATCAAGCCAGCCGTAGTTCGGAATTAGGATCCGCCGGGGAGGAAGAAGAGAAACCTGTCTCTGGCCGGGGACATAGAAGAAAATGACCTAGGAGGTCAAGCAATTGATCCTACTGGGGACATGCTAGGAGTGACCCAGGTGGTCGAATATTTGAACTTTTATGAGGGGGCGCTTTATCACTGAGGAGTGACAAAGAAACAGGGTGACCAAAGTGGTCGAATGGCTGGACCTTTTATAAAAGGCTACCTACGTATCCCGGAGGAATCAAGCCTTGATCGTAGTTCAAGCATCACTAGATAGTTAGGAACGATGTCTAGGATCCTTGAGATTTTGACAATTCGGAGGCTGTCACCTGAGGAAGCTAGAGCTTATGACGCTATCTCTTTATGACGGAGATAGAGGTAACTTAAGTTGGGAAACTTGAGCATTCGTCACTATTCGCGGATAGTGGTAGCACAAGTTGAAATGATTTGGGCATTCGTCACTATTCGCGGATAGTGGTTGCACAAATTGAAATAACTTGGGCATTCGTCACTATTCGCGGATAGTGGTTGCACAAGTTGGAATTACTTGGGCATACGTCACTATTCGCGGATAGAGGTAGCACAAGTTGGAATGACTTGGGCATACGTCACTATTCGCGGATAGAGGTAGCACAATTTGAAATGATTTGGGCATTCGTCACTATTCGCGGATAGTGGTTGCACAAATTGAAATAACTTGGGCATTCGTCACTATTCGCGGATAGTGGTTGCACAAGTTGGAATGACTTGGGCATACGTCACTATTCGCGGATAGAGGTAGCACAATTTGAAATGACTTGGGCATACTTCACTATTCGCGGATAGAGGTAGCACAATTTGAAATGACTTGGGCATACTTCACTATTCGCGGATAGAGGTAGCACAAGTTGGAATGACTTGGGCATACGTCACTATTCGCGGATAGAGGTAGCACAAGTTTAGAGTTCTGACAATTCGGAGGTTGTCACCTAGTGTTATCCCGTTATAACGGAATTAACGGAGGCGACTGGGAATAAAGCTTGATTGCTAAAGAGATAAGGGATATTTTCTGAAAAGATGTTATCTTGGTTAAAAGATAACGGAAATTGCATGCCCAAGTGGAAGGTCCAAAGGGCGGGATTGTAATTTATGCTCGTAGCGAATGAAGCCGCCCGGCATGAGATGGAGAAAAAGAAGCCGTACGGCTAGAAGCCCGTTTTTTCCAGATTATTTAAAATCAGGTTTTGAACGGGCATTGGGCACTATTGCCGCCCACTTCGTACGCGAGAGAGAGAAGAGAGAGAGGATTTTCGAAATTCTTCAACCCCTTTTGCTTCCCTTTGATTTGGAAATGGATCCGGAGGGCAATCCCATACCAAGGCAAGCGAGGAGAAACATCTCTACGGCCGCGAGAAGGAGGAGGAGGAAGGAGCTCGAGGAGGACGCGAGAGGAAGTATGACTTCCTTACGCTCCATCGGAGCTTTACCCGGGAGGAGGGAGCATAAATCAACGAACCCGCGATCGGTTGGGGTAAGCATTCTCATTTTGCTCAAATCCGATGAGTTTGCTCGATTTTTGAATGATTTAGGGCTTGACCCGAATTATAGGATTTTGAACGATTTTTTGAATGATTTTGAGATGCATGAACAACCTATGAGGCTAAGAATATGCATGTGCAATTTTATTTGATGAAAATTATGAGAATGACTCACTTTTTCTCGCAAAATGAAGTAAGAATTTTTTTTTTCAAAATATGAGACGGAATTCTTGCCTTGTGCTAGAACTAGGTCAAAATTCTGATTTTCAATGAGAAAACATGATTTTGGAAGATGAAAATGATTCATGCATGCCATTTTTGAAAGATAATGCTTATGTGCAAAAAATTGTGATTTTGTGCTTTAAGAAAGCAATGACGCGTTTCAAGTGATGAAAGACACGTTTTTGATGCAAAAGTTATGCTAGAAAAACTTTTATGAATGCTTTTCTTTTGAAAATATGTGCACTTTTGAATATATGCATGCTTTTTTGAAATGATATGAAGGATCGACGCTTCTTTTGATGTGCTTGTCTACAGGAGAACAAAGTCTAAGAGGACCGTCGGAGATAGCGGTCAAGCTTTGGCGCAGAGGATGCCGATTTTGAGAAGGATGGGATGAATCCTGGCAAGCCTGGTGAGGGCTACCGGCTTGGATGCATTTGTAGAGGCCATTGGGGGGGTGTCCACATCACCTCTAAGAGCGAGGGCTTGGTCCAGCCCTATCTCGAGTTCTCAGTGGGACAAGCACATAGCTTTCACCCGAGCCGGGAGAGGCGACGGTGACTCCCGCCGATTTCACCGCTATTACGGGCTTACGGCTCACTTAGGGAGGCCCGTGACTTGGAGGGACCATATCACGCCGAGGAGTTTCCGTGCTTTGGTCGGGTTTGAGCTGATTCCCAAGGGGCCGGGGATGGAGACACGGAATGTCGAGGTGGCGGTTCGTACTAGCATGCGAATTTTTGTCGCTAATGATGTGATCGCCCAGCCACTGGCTAGAGCATTCATATGGTTGATGCTATCAGTCACCATCTTTGCCAATTACAGGACGATAGCTATGACTTGCCTCCTCGACTCTGGAGGATGTTGATGGGATTGGGACGGTCTCTTGGGGAGAGGCCGGATTGGCGGAGTTGTACTTCTCGTTGGACATGTACGGTCGGAACAAAGAAATTTGCTTCCATGGATTTGCTTCTCTTTGCCCTTGAGGTAGTCTCCTTTTTTTTTCTTTTCTCTTTTCTGTCTTGAGACTTTTATGAGAGAGAAAATGACCTTTTGATGTTTTGAACATGCAGGCTGGTTTTGCGAGGTGATCGGGTTCTTCCCTTGGAACCGGTGAGTGATGTCACCATCTTCCCTGCTATGGTTATTTGGAGGAGATGCGAGAGATAAATTCACGGGGAAGACCCGGATTACCTTCGACTACAAAATGGTGAGGCCGGTCATCAACGGGGATGGGCACGACGGAGTGGACTTCTACCCACTGGGCGAGGTATCCAGGAGATCTTCTTTGGGAGATGCTATAGGAGTGGCGAGGCGAGAGGAGGTGGCTTGCCCGGGGGGTGACATGTGATGTCATTTACTTGGGGGACCGCTTCTCGAGACAGCGTGGTCATGTTCCCCACTAGATGCCATTACTCCTTCGATCCTCCCGGCGCGGATGCTGCAGCCCGAGGGATTGGCCGGAGGATGAGATTGCTAGGTACCGGGCGGCGTGGGCTGCGGAGGAGTACTGACATGGACACCCCCTACTGTTTGTGTTTGTGGAGCGGCGCTGAGGACGCCACGAAGCTAGTGAAGGCGGCGGTCACTCGGGGATATGGGGAGGATGAGCCTCTTGACCCGCCGATCCCTCCTGCACATTTGTCTACGTGGTCCATGGAGTGCCGAGGAGGATGAGGATACTGTCCCCGATGCTAGGGAGCCCCGGTACACCTTGCCGCTTTGATAGCATTTGTAAGTGTACTCTTAGGGTCTTATTCCCTTTTTAGCTTTGATTTTACGCTTTTTGCTATTTTACGAGATTTTGAGATTTTTCTCTTCTTTTTTTCTCGGAGTTCATTTCGCACTTACGATAGAGTGCAGTCGAGGGCGGAATAGTGAGAATTTGGAAGGACATGTGCCGGTCTCTTCTGAGGAAGGCGGCCCTGCGCCCGAGGCGGCGGCGGATGCACGGAGCACTGGGCGCGAGACGGCATGTCGGGGGGCTGTGTCGCGTCCCACCTCATCGGCCTCGGAGTACTCTTCCGAGTGCTATGCCTCGGGGGCGGGGACCATGGCTGACGACATTCCTTGGGCGGTGGTGAGTATGGGCACGATAATGTCCATCTGTCGATGTGAGCGACCGGGAGGACTGATGAGGAGGCTAGCATCTATGAGGCGAGCGGCGATGAAGATGAAGAAGAATCGGAGGCCTAGGAGGTCTCTAGAGTAGATTTGGAACAAAAACAAACAATTTACAATTTTTATGCACACTTTGTTTATTTTTTGCTTTATTTGGGCGCCGATGGGGCGAAAACATTGTATTTATGTTTTAATTGCTTTTCTAATTCATGCTTTTCAATTTGCATATTATCGAGCCTTGGGGCGACTTTTTTGCTTGGAATTGGGGCTGAAAATGGGCCAAAATGATTTATAATGGTGTATAAATGCTTGAATGGCTTACGGATATGTTTTTGTACAGGTTTTGGTTGAAAAAGTGGGGTGAAAACTCCACTTGGGCGGCAACTTTGGTTCTTTGCGGAATTTTCTGCGAGAGGGCTAATGTGGCCGTGCGGCATGGCCTTGAGGGCAAATGTAGCCGTGCGGCTAACGGATTCTGTACGAAATTTGGTTATTTTACGAATAAAAGCAAGGCTTGGCCATTTCATTTCATTTTCACTCTAGACTTGTCCCAATTGTTCCCGAGCATATTTTGGACCTAAAAGCACCATCTTTGATCATTTTGCGATGGAGAATCCCGTTAGATTGCAAAGGGGAAACGAGACCATTTTCTATCCGGTCTTCAATCTTGGGCGAGATATAACTTCCAAAATCACAAGGGGCTGCTTGATTCTTCCTTCAAGATCAAGTCTTTATGGCATTTGAGGATCTCCCGCCCGATTGGGATACGGTGAGAGCCGCGGCAAAGTTACAGGATGTCAGGAGACATGTTCTTGTTTCTCTTACAACGAAATCGTCCCAACGCACGAAGACTTGAGCCTTGATTGGGGGTCCCGAGATTGAGGCTATATCTATTCCGGCTGATCGGAGACGTGCCGGTGACGGTAAAGCTTGCATCTTTTGCGAGATTCCTTTGGGAGAGGCTGAGAAGAGGATGATGGTAGCCCGGATAGGATTGACCTTTCGATATCCGGGCGAGGTTTGGGTCTCCCGGATATAGGCTGCGACCACGGTGGCTATGGATGCTTTCATTCTCTGCGTATTCTCTATTTTGTTCCTGCTTTGAGTCCGTGGGGATCTGTCATAGTGGTCTCTTGGACATGGTCGAAGGCTGAGAGTGGGAAGGATATTGTCCCGCTGGTTTTGGGAGAGACATTTCATGGGATTGATAGGATGGCTCGGGGAGACCGTTTCATGAGGTCGGGAGTCCGGCTATGTTGACTTTGTGGCTGCGGGGAGAGGCTCGGGGCTTTGCACGGGGCTTTGCCGACTCGGTGCCCTTGGGTGATTTCTCGGAGAGGTGCACCTAGGCGGCGGAACAGGGGTAGGCTGGGAGGCGATGATGGCTAGGCTATCCACTTCGGACATCCGTTGGTGGATACCACATTGGAGGTTGCGGACCGGGAGGATATTTCGGGAGTCTTATCTTTGTGAGGGTTCCGGGATTATGCTGGTCGTCCTTCTACATTACCTGCTTGGTATCCGGGCGGTTTGGGGCTTTACGGGAGCCATTGAGTGATTGGGAGGACATCCGGACCATGGAGGTGGTGTCATTGGACATGAGAGATCCGGCCCGGCTTCTCTTTCTTCTCGAGGCTTGGACACATCTTGCTTTCCCACCCGGGGCTATCTTCGGGAGCGGGGAAGAGCACCATCTTGACCCTTTGTCTACTTGGGTGGTATGAGAGGGAGATGGGAGCGACTCGGGTTATCTTGGAGGATAGACGTCGAGCTTTATTGGGAGGCGGCGCGGCTCGAGTAGGACTACGAGGAGGCGAGGCTAAGGCGAGTTGCCATAACCAATCGGGTGACTTGGTCGGGGATATGGAGGCTCGGTACAAGAGATTGTCAGAGGTCGCTCCTTTGGCTGAGGCTCGAGAGGGAGGAGGTGCGGACTCGTGCTCGTATAGAGAGCGCTCATTGACACGGGGTTGGTAGAGGCTCCGGTGAGGATACCCGAGGTCGGGATGAGGGATACCGACATTATTGAGAAGAAAAGGAAGAAGACTCGACGAGGCCGAGGAAAAGGGAAGAAGGCGAAGAAGACTCGGCGAATGACGGCGACAAGTCTTTTCTCGAGATCCTCTTATTGCCATTTGCAAACACATTAGTTTATTTAGGCATTTTGTTGTATTTTAGATCTTTTTAGCGAGGTTAGCGAGTTAAGAGGTAGGCCGGAGGTGCTTGAACTCATCAAGAAGTTTTTAACTTGTAATGAACAAAGAAATATTATTTTAGAAATTAATCAAGACACATTTCATGGAAATTCAAATGCCTTTATTGATTGGGACCCGTTTTATGAAAAGCTGAAATACCACTTTACTATTTTTAGGACGCACTTCATGGAAGCTTGATTGTCCTTTTATTGTTTAGGACACATTTCATGGAAACTTAATCGTCCTTTTTATTGTTTAGACCGAGACCATATATGGCTGCCTACGTTCCCCTTTTACAAGAAAGGCTAAGGGGCTCGGGTCTCGTAGTTCATTACATTGAACTAAAAAATTTTTTTTATGTGCGGCCATTGTCTTTTGCCTAGGCGCCCTTTTTGGGGTCTTGACCTAGTGGGCATTACTCTTTTTGCACTAAGATTTTTCTTTTTTTATTTTTATGTGCGACCATTTGTCTTTTGCCTAGACTGCCCTTTTTGGGGTCTTCAGCCTAGCTGGGCATTACTCTTTTTGCACTAAGATTTTTTTTCTTTTTTTTTTCTTCTTTTTTTTTTATTTTTTTTATCAGACATAGTATCTTCGGAGTTTATCACCGTTGACCGGGTGGACAAAGGGATTGCCATCCAAGTCTGCAAGCTTCATTGCTCCTCCTGACAGTATTTTCTGCACCACATAAGGGCCGATCCAGACGGGTTCCCATTTTCCCAGGGGGTTGTCTCTGGTAGGGGGCTTTACTTTCAGCACCAAGTCGCCCTCTTTGATGTCTCTGGCCTTGACCTTTTTATCAAACGCTCTGGCCATTCGCCTCTGGTAGGCTCGGGTGTGTTCCATGGCTTTTAGCCTTCTCTCGTCAAGCAGGGCTAATTCATCATGCCGGCTGCGCAACCATTCCACTTCATTGACACTGTTTTCCAGGAGGACCCTTAATGACGGGATTTCCAACTCCACTGGTAACACTGCTTCCATCCCGTAAGTTAGGGCAAAAGGAGTTTCTCCTGTGGCTGTTCTGACAGACGTTCTGTAGCCCCAGAGTGCTAGGTGCAGCTTTTCGGGCCAATCACGACCACGGGTGGCCATCTTCCGGATGATCCGCTCGAGTGTCTTATTAGCAGCTTCCACGGCTCCATTGGTTTGAGGTCTGTACGGGGACGACTTGTGGCGAGTAACTCTGAATTCTGACAGCAGTCTATCGCAGTCTCCTTCGAAGTGTGACCCATTATCAGAAATGATCTCGTTGGGCACCCCATATCTGCACATTATGTTTTCTTTGATGAACT